>JBBFKN010000042.1:1057500-1145000 GCA_039654755.1 Calcarius lapponicus
TGAACTGCTGTGCTGGTGAGAGCTGAGCTCTCATCACCCACCAGTCCAGAGAGCAGGGTCAGGCATTTCAGGACAGAAGCTCTTCTGTATTTTATCCCATCCCTGGAATGTTTCTTTCCACATTTGAGGTAGAGGAAAAAATTGTCAAATGGCAGCATTACACCCTCCAAGATCCCAGAGTATCTTAAGATCATGCACTGGAAATGTAAGAGGCGACTTCACGCTGCCCATCTCTCCATTTCGTATCCAGTTTATCATCCAACTTAGCAACTTTCTTGAGCAACTCATCTATTAGCAAGAAGAAATAGATGGTTTTTTTCTAGTTTGAGATCCTTCACCTTGGACTAAGTTGCGCAAGCATGTACCAAGAATGGATTCAACAAAATTGTATTCTTTTGAAGCTAAAGTAATTTCTCTTAGTCTGTCATGAATAGAGAACAATTCTAATTATTTTACACTCAAGAGGAATTTAGTCCTTAGAGAAGCAAAAAGTCTCAGCACACTAAGCCTTGGTTTATGACTTTATGTAGAGGGGATACTCCTACTGGCAGCAGTTTTCCAATGTAGTTCTGGTAGATGACAGCAGAGGAAGCATTCAACAGCCTCTGCACCAAAGGGATATGTGGAAAACCCTTTTCAGCTCATCTTCCATTCTGAAATCTTCTCTCCAGGTGGTCCCACCAAACCACAATCCTTCCTTTTTCAAAGTTCTGTTGTTATCTGATGGGTGGATCTGGTAATACATTGGGAATACATTCTCCACTTAGAATGGAAAACAATTTTCATTGTTTATGTCCTAAGGACTATTTATTTATGTGGGAGAAAACAACTATTCTAATTGATTAATTGCAAATATCTGCAGCCTTATTTTAGTTTGTTTTCAATCTTTAAGACATTGTCTTTTTTTTTTTTTTTTTTTTTTTGTCTCAGGCATGGAGACAACAAAAAATGAGTGCTTTTTGGTTTTGAAAAACCTAGAGCAAAACCAAATGAGAGCTGCTGGTTTTGACTTGGAAGACCATTCTTCTTAGCTCAAAATCTTCTCAAGTTAGTATTGAAAAGTGATATTTAAAAAAATATGTTACCACCTTTTTAAACTTTAGGACATTAGGCAGGTTGGTTTTTAAAACTTATTAAGAGGTTGAGGTGAATCCTAAAGGGAAACTTATGAAGTGGTTAGTAGGGCTTATACACTTTTTCTGGCCTTATTTACCTTTTTCTCCTCCTGGCCTGAGGCTTCTGGAAAAGCTGAAGGCATCTGATTTCACATAATTTCTGTGTGCAAAAAGGGAAGGTAGAATTTTCAGATTAAACTGCACAAAGCACTACAATAATCTTCAACACTGAGGAAGCTGAAATATTATTTACATATTAAGAGTTCTAGATTTTTTCTCATGTCATGAAAGTTTTGAGATTTTGGCTCAAAAATTATAGGAGTCATCTTGCTGCTACACTGAGCAGTTGTAGTAGCATTAACTACATTTCTCTTTTATTTCAACAACCTTGTCTTACAGAACAGTGCTTAACAACTGCTGCACGGGAGGTAGGAACACATTTCTCTCCCATATGGTTTACTTCAATAGGTAAGCATCAAAGTTAAATGCTATTGTAAGCTAAAAAAGGTTTTTTCCCTGAAATAAAATAAAATATTTTTAAATATCATAATTTTAACTGCAGTTAAAATTATGAATAATTTAGGTGTTGGACGTGCTTATTGGTCTCATCTTGTTCTGACTGGACCTAGGTCTAATAGTGAACATGTAGAGAGTTTCCCACTTGAAGCCATGACTACAGTTCCTCTCCTAGCATTTGCAAAACAAGTTTGCTTTCAAAGTTCACACATAGTAAATGTAGGAAGGGAAGGTCAAATCTGCTGGAAAATAATTAAAATGCATCTGAAACATACAATTTTGTGTCCAACAGTTGTGGTTCAGTCCTCAAGCTTTGTCACACATTTGTCCAGTTACAGATACTTCAGGTTTCATTATTTAAAAGATTCTGGAGAGGTTTAGTGTCCTTCTATATGTTTGAGAAAAGAGAATGCATTCTTTAAAATGCATTCCTACTAGTTCCTGTCAGTCTGCACCACAAGGGGCTAAATTAATTTTATAAACCTGAGAACATTATGATGGATATTTGTAAGCACTTTTGCTGTCTGACAGTGAGCCTGGCATAGTCTGAGGTAGAAACCTACTAATACCTTTTTTTTTGTATGAGATTTTGTAAGGGTTTATAGACATCATAGTCTCCACTAAATTCACACTAAGTCACACATCCACTAAGTCTTGAGGCTAAGCTATAACCCATGGGGGATAGAACAGAATTCTTATGGTAGATCACATGAACTCCGGTAGAACTAAAAACATTCAAGGGCACCTGCATTGGTTTATGTCACATTAATATTTTATAGATATGTTTCCTCCCTAGAAACAGGCCTGAGTATCAATGTCTCAGGTAGAAAATCTAAAATTTCCTAATTTTAGGATACTGTAATTTAGAAGAGGAAGAACATGAAGAAGTATTAGTGATTTATAAAACTACATCCTTGGGGAAATTAAAATCTTGACTGTATAAAATCCTGAGCAACCTGATCTGTGCTGGTTCTCTGTTGAATTAGGGGTTGAACCAGATATTCCAGAAGTTCCTTCCCAAATAAAAGTATTTTGGTATGCTGTACATTGGAGAATCTACTTACAGGTGGTAAAATCTATAATAATGGCAGCAAGTTGTATCCATTTGTGACAGAAGTTGATTATCCTGTCTGGGGCTTTTCCATCCATCACTGCATCACCTGCATGAAGCCAAAACAACTTCTGTGTGGTTTTAAAACCTGAGGGAGACATTTGGGATCACCTAATCTGATCAGTTCCCTCCACCTACTTCTTTCTGGTGCACCAATTGTCCCCAGCATTATCAAGGTCTATTCAAACTTGTGTTGATGTCTTTCTAGCATCTGGTTGGAACGGAATAGAATACTTTTAGAACTGAATGTCGAAACCTCATCCTACCTGAAATATCACTGGCTGCCTCATATATATCTCCCACCATCTGCCTCTGTATCAATAAGTTGGATACTGTGTTTCTGTAGACTGTAGCTCTTATGTGACTACCCACAAGGAAGGGGTTCTTGTTTGGCCAGGATGATTGGAAAGGTGGTTGCATGAGGTGCAAAAGTGAGAGGCATCACAAGTTTTCTGGTGACAGGAGTCTGTATAGCAGGACAACTTGTATGGAAGCAAAGGATCTGCAGGGTCAAATCAAGACCTGTCTTGCTCATTTTTTTTTTTCCTTATGTAATTGAGATGTAATCTTTAAAATTTAGACTTAATTTTGTTTTCCTGTTCTGTCAATATTGTTTCAGAACTCAGCATACTCTGTGTTTCCCTTAAGAACAGCTATTTGCAAGCCTAAGCTCAGCTAAATCATATATATATATATAATTTGCAAACTTATACTCATCCTAATTAAAGTTTCGGTTGGGAAGATATTACATCTTTGATTTGGCTTAAATATTGTCTTCTGTTTTTAATTTAAAATATTTAAAACTGTTTAAAACTAGCATTCACACCTTGAAAATCAGCTTGCAAACTAAGGCTGTCCAGAAGTTTACTGAGTTTAAGAAAGTATTCATAGATAATCAGAAGGCAAGGATAAAAATAAAAAACCTCACTCACCCCTAATGTTTTCAGTGACTCCTCCTGCCAGAAAACCTAGCATGGGAGAAAGAACAGCTAGGCTGAATTGGGAAGGCTAGAATGCTGTCCTGTTGTGGGTGGGCTCCTCATACTTCGGAAGTTATAGTGTTTTTATTTAAAACCTGAATTGGATTTCTAGGCATGTATGGTACACGCCAATTTAAAATTATTGAAGTTCTTTATAGTGTTAAGAGTGCTTCAGTTTGAAAGAGTGAGGCTTTCCTGCAAATACCAAGTAAATTGCTCTGCAAGTCCAGAATCTTTGATCACCTCTGAATTGAAGCTCTTACGAAAGATGTTGCCATGTTCTAATAATTTTACAGCTCTCTCTGATTCATATGCCTAGAACCCCAATCATTTCCAATTTGAAGAGCTCTCATTATTTTGAAGTCCTATGTGCAGTATAAAATGATTTAAGATTATTCTGCAGCTTTTCATTTTTATTTTGTAGAAATGAAACTTTTTTTTTCTTTTTTAAAGACCAGCTCTTTCCTCTGCAAGCTGGGAGACATTATGAGCTAATTCAAACATTTCATGTTTAAAATGGAAATTTAACCAAATTCTCTCCAAATAGCAGTGATGATGGCTGGGAGAAAAAAAAGGGGGAAAAAAAACATCTGCCTGAAAAGCCGAGAAAATAGAAAGTAAGAGGCTGTCAGTGATCCTTACTGGGAAAAGTGTGAAGAACAAGAAACATATTGTCACTGTTCAGATGCGGTCAAGGTGAAGTGGGAGACTGAATGAAAGTTACAACAATGTGACAAAAGAGAGACACAGATCCATTTAGTCTTGGAAGGAAGAGAGCAGGAGGCACAGAAGGCTAGTTCACATGTTGCTTCTAAGCTGATTTTTGCTGTCATTTTATCATACAATTTCAGAGGGAAATGATGTATGCCCTTTTGTATCTCCCGACTTTGTCTTTTAAGAATAACACTTCGTTTCTTTCTCACTAGAGACCTTGTTCCTTTTTAGCACGTGGCAGTCGTATATTGTTTATAAGTCACATAGCTTTCCAAAGAAAATCTCATCACTATTTCTTGGTAGCAGTAGAGATTTTTCATTTGTTTATTTTTTCTTTTCCCCAAGCATATGCACTGGATGGTCTTTGTTCCCAGTGACTCATTATTGAAGAACAAACAAGGGCAAAAAATAAGTGTTCTGGGGGAGGAAGCACATCAAGCTGCTGGGGATCCCTATGCCTGCACCCTACTTTGCTTTGCACACAAAAATCACCCTGCTTACTTCCCACCTCAAAACCCTCACCTGCTCCTTCTGGTCCTGCTATGGGAGCTAGAATGGGAGCTCTCCAAAAGAAAGGGGAGAAAATAAATCTAAAAAGCATCCTGATCTAGATGGAGTAGAGTTATGCTAACATATGAAAAGAACAAGGGATTAGCGCACCTACCTGCCATTGCAGATACTTCAACAGTAAGGCAGAAATTGGTGTGGAGGCAGGATGAAAAGCTGGCAGATCAGAGCAGAGAGTTTTTAAGAGTTTCACAATTTTGTTGCTAAGGAGGTAGCCTATAAACATCTGGAAAATCTAGAGATTTTCAAAACAGATGTTGAAACAGAAAAAGAGACGTGATCCATCACAGCATTGGCACTTCCAATCATTTGACAGAAAAATGTTGTAATCTTTGTGTGTCATACCTTCCACTGAAAAAAAAATCCACATTTTTTGTTGTTGTCCTTGTTAAGAGCTCTGAGGCACCTCAGGAGATGACAACAGCTGCTGTGGGTTTGGGTCCCAGTTTACAACCTTCTGCTCCTGAGGTGTTTAGTGGGGCTTGTCAGCCTTTTCTGCTGCACCTCTTTTCCATAGAGAACATGTTTATGTCCATGTTGTGAAGAGTTTATGTGACTTCAGAAGGCACAGTGGGTTCACAGTGGGAGGGACAGGAAGATGAGCTCCCTTCAGACACCTGTACTTCTGGAGGTGTAGCTTCCAGCAGAGGGAGAGTGTGATTTCATAGCATTCTGAAGCCAATATCATTAGTTAATCCTATTTTACCTGCGTGGAAACCAAGTCTAGAAAATAACCAAGTCTGTGGTTACTTAGGACATTGTGTTCTGCAGTGTTTCCTGTGAATAATTAATCTTTAATGTATTTATAAATAAATCTTACAAAGCTAAAAATGTGATCTGGAAAACTGTTAAGAATAATCAGGCTCAAAAACTCCTCCTGGACTTTTTGTGGCAGATACCTGAACCTATGGGGAGAGAGACTTGTTTCTTTGCTGCTGTACCAGGAAACATTTAGTGAAACTGGTATTTCCCTTGTTCCTCTCTATTTAAGGTATCCCGATTTTTAGTTTTTGCAGTTTTCTTTCTTTATCCACACTCCTCATATCTCCAACTTTTTAAATTCCCCTTTTCTTAGCTTTTCCCTGAACTCATGTTTATTTTCACTTTTCCATTCCCAGTATTTTTAGTGGTTTTCCATTTCTTTTGAACCCTTTTCATCTTTCCTGAAGAGACTCCCTACTGAAATTCTTTTACAAACCCCTGTTATCCTTCTTGCAGTGGCTCACTTCACTTGCAGTGGCTGAAATCTAGAGCTGTTACAGAGGTTCCTGCATACACAAGAAAAGTTGACAGGGTTTATCTACCTGTGGTTCAAATATAGGGTCATTACATTTCAGCTTTCTGATTACCTGAGATTTTTGAGAGATTTTGGTGAAGCAATGCTTAAACTACAGGGTATATAAATAGTATTAATGTAATTTTCATATTTGCATAATCAGTAGTCTCACTCAGCAATTAGTATTTCAGTAATAATATCCAAACAAACATAATTTCCCAAATTATAGCAAACTCAATCAAAAATTATGTTTTATTATATGTAGTAGTCTGTTGGAGGTTATCAGATACTTAAGAGAATAAACATTATTTGTGTTAATTAGAGGATTAGTACTCCTACCAAGTTTCAATTTACATGGGTACAAAAAAAAAGTAAGTCAAAAATAATTCACATTTGTTGTTGGCTTTTTTCTTTTCCCTAAGGTTATTTTGTACTGTTATACATCTTGGAGCTACAGGACACCAAAAGTTTAATTAATATTTTTGGTTGATTTTTAAGCTAATATTTCTTGATTTCCTTCTAGCATTTTCTGGATTTTGAGATATACTGTTCCAAAACTTGAGTCATTAGATAAATTGGTCCATTAGGGGCATCAGTGCATTAGGACCAATACAAGCTGGAGCATTTGGTCCTTCGGCTCCCAGGAATCTGTCAAAGACAAGTGCACCAGACCATGATGTTTTGGGCTGGTTCCTCCAACCTACAGTCCTTCAGCTTCAAAAGCAAATGAGACACCAAACACCATTAATCACAGTTGTGTTGAGTACTCAGAGATTGAAATGTGCTGTTTCCGGATACTATACACCACTACAAACGCCATTATATGTGTTACATGTTAGCCAGAGAGGAACTATTAATTCTGGTTTGCTGTCTATAGCTGTTACAGGTACACTGTAAAGAAGTCTTCCTCCGGTATCTATAAATCAAAAATTACCTTTTAGCTGTGCCATATTTTAAAGGAATGTAAACATGTTAAAATAAAGGTTTGGGTATTGTTGGTAATGCTCATGACTGCTTGCTGTGTTATGTACAGGATGATCCATGTGCCACCCATGCTGAAACTGGTTATTAAACATGCTGGCTCAGTTTACTGGTAGCTCTAATACACTCTGTAACGAGGCACTACTTGTAACATCAAAGCAGGGGAGACATTAGCTCTTTTCCCCTATAGCCTCTGACCTGAAAGCTTTGCTTTTTATCTCTGTATAAAAGGAAAATATTCTTTTCAAAGAAGCCTGGCTAGAATGTGGATATTTTCTCCATTGTAGAATAAGAGCCTGTGAAAGTAATCTACAATTTTTCATCTTTTTTTTTCAGAGTATTGTTTCTTTTTGGACATCATGCCTCTTTTAGAGTTAAAACTCTCGCTTTCAAGTGATAGTGACTGGGAAGTGCTTTCAAAATCCTGAGGTACTTCTGTTTTCTGTAACCCTGTCAGTCTGAAGAAAGGTGATGGAACATTTCTATTTTTGAAAGAGCAAATATATTGTGTAATAGAAAGAAAATAAAGTTTGAACAGTAGTTCATACTCCAAATAATGGGTAAGATACAAGTCCAATTAATTGTACACAGGATTTGTAAGGGAGCCAACATTTGGCAAATCAAAACTATATTTTATATTGCGCTTATTTTTTAAAAATGAAGAAAAAATACATATAACAAGTGATTTTCTCAAGTGTATTTGAACTTTTAAATGGATTGGATCATCTTATCTTCTGACCTTTATGAATCAGGGTTTTTTTTGTGTAATCTACCTTGTTTTGTTTCAGTTCAACATTTTAGGATTCTTGACCTCTTGGCTTTTAGATTCTTAACTTGAGCTGTGTTAGAGAGGGTTGGACTTCAGAAACAGCTAAGTATACAATGACAAACATTCTTCTGGTGTATCACCTGCACAATTACTTTTGAGTATCTGGTCCCTTGTTTGGAGGCAGTCACAAGGAAAGGAGTGCTGATTTTAATAAACATAAGTGCTGTAAACAGAAAAAGGAAGACCAAACATAAATGAACATATAATTTCACAAATTGTTGGTATTTTGCTGTTTATAAAGATATTTCAATCCTAAATTTTAAATTATCTTCCAAATAATTTCCTAAACTCATGAGCACTGATTGTATTACAGGTAGAGGGCTATACTAGCATGATCTAGACTCCAAGATTTCAAATATAATCTGAAACTTCTTTTTCTACCTGTATTTATTGCAATGACTTTTTCTTAGACTCCAAATGGGAAACAGAAGAATCATCTCAGTTCTTTTCCACAGTTCCTGGCTTCTGAGATGGCATTAAGCATTATTCAGTCTATGACACTTAACTCACAGTGGTGTTAAGTCAGTGATTAATTCAATGAAAACTCATTGATTTTTGGGTGCTTTAGGTGTGTCTTATAAATATGCATGGTTCCTTGAGGTGGGTGCTTTAAAATTTAGCCTGGGCTTCATTGCTTTTCCACATTCTTCCTAAAAATTGTTTAGCCAGAGGAAGGGTGGCACAGTCCAATTCTGTTGTAATGGCATAATTAAAAAGAAAATAAAGCTTCTCAATTTCCTCTGTAAGACTTCATATGAATAAATAAATTTCAATCTTTCTTCTGCTGGAAAAAAGATGGATCACTTGTTTGGGTTTTTAATAAAAGTACATAATTTCATTAATACTTATTATACATGGAAGTGCAGGCTAGCATATACTTTTAAGCATAAATACTTTTATTTACAAAATAAGACAGAAAAGCATTAGTGTAAGGTTTTAAAAGTGTTTTAAACCTTACACATTATTTTTTTGGTTTTAACATATTGTTTTTTCTTTGATGTTTGATCATAGCAGAGAAAAGTTTTTCTTGCAGAGTTAATTTTCTTAACAGGAAGCACATATGTGTTCTTAATTATACATATTTTATCATGTTCTAGACGTAGTAGGAATTATGTCCCTAAAATACTTTCCAGGAATTTTGTAAGCAGAAATGTATGAAGGAGAAGAAGAGAGCAGAGTTTATGGATTGTTTGGTTTTGGTTTGAGGTTTTTTTCCCCAGATTGTAATAATTAATAATTTAGAAAAATCAAAATATTTTCAAAATGTAAATACAAGTAAATTATGTATTAAACTTGTATTGATAGTTAGAATAATCTGAAACCATCTGCCACAAATGAATATCTTAGCTTGCATTCAACTAATATGCCAACTTATGGTTACTTACGTTTTACTCCTGTTTGCTACAGGTGAGTGGGTGAATATCAGACAGCTCATTATAGAGACATGCATGCTGCATTCCCAAAGTAGGATGACAGAACAAGTCATGGTATGTATTGTAATTTCAGTTCTACAATACATCTTCAAGCTGTCTGAGGTAAAATGCTTACTAAGCACTGCATTGGGGCTGTCAGATTTCTTCATGGGGTGGTAATTAAATTGAGGCAGCTCTACCATTTATTTTGTGGAACTAAGCCAGAATTATCTGTATCCTAAAAATATGCTGCTGTAGACTGCTGGTTGTATCAGGAGCACAATTTTTTGCATATAAATTCTCTTTTATGGAAAGCATCCTATTTCTCCCTGTTTTTTCTCACCTCCATAGGCTGTGGGGGAGGAGAGCTGTTTTGTCACTGGACAAGTTTAAGTCTGAGGGAAACTGGTCAAGATGCCATCAGAGATGGTATCTTGCTTAAAACTACAGACATTTGGGCTTGATTCAATTTGTGACTATTAGGGATAAAGGATTGATGGTCGTGAGGGCCAAGGGTGGCATTTAAATTTCGTGCCTGATTTACAGGGTTCTTAGCCCTGGTATAATTTAGAGTGCCAGGGGCCCAGCTGGCCGTGGCTGGCCACTGTCACAAAAATAAAGCTGAATGCATGTGAGGATGCAATGGGATAAATGAATAGAAAATTTCTTCTGGTCATTTCTGGAGACCAGCTTCATTATTAAAACACATGGGAGCTGCTGTGCTGAGTCACACCAAGGGTTCTGGTAGCTCAATGGTGTGTCTCTGCCAGCACACTGGCATTCTGCTCTGAAAATCAGAGTTATTCCAAATCTGGAATATATATAGACCCTGGCTTAGAAACAGTGCTCAGGATGTAGTGTCTTCTCGATATTGTCACTCCTGTTCTTCCTGAGAGAAGGCAGTGAGAGTTGCAGATAACTTTAATGATATAGCCACACAATGGACTTATAGAGCAGCATGATTATGTTCTTTTCTTCTTATCTGCTTGCTTTCTAGTGAATCTGACCTTTCTAAAATTTGTAAGTTACCTAAAAACTATGGTGAGATGAGCAGCACAGTTTTAAGTAGTTGAATATCAGAAGTATATGCAACTCTTATAACAGCAAATCCAATTCCAAAGACATTTTTTAAGATTGAAAAGGGTGAGGCTGATGTGTAAAGGAGGCTCTCATAGGATAAATTTCCTATGATGCACAAATGAGTTTATTTTATAATTCAACATCCTTTAGAAAATTGTTTAGATTGAGTTCAGTTGATTTAGTCAGACAGCGAGAACAAAAACTGGGGAGGAAATAGCATACAGATGCAAAACAGTTTTCAAGTGTACAGTGTGGAAAAACTGTTAATGGATTATCTGGAAATAAATTAAATCTCCTGTAAAAGCTATAGGGGTTTTTTGCTTTCTTTTTTTTGTTTTTTTTTTTTTTTTATGAAATGGTGGTGAATATGAATGCATGATCAGAAATACTGAAGCCCACTGTTTACTTGAAAAAATGTGTCAAAATGGTTGTCCTTTTCCTGAAATAAAAAACTGAAATGAATATATGGAAGTACTTAAATCAGTGTCAAATAAATAGCTAAATTAAACAGAAGAGTATTACGTAGGAAAGAAGTTAGAAAGGGTAGGCTTTATTCATGGGCTCCCAGCTGCTCGGGGTCTGCCTATAGTCAGAAGAAAGAGAAAGGTATGGATTCCTATGGGGGAATTCAGAATAGGATTCTGAACTAACTTGGCTCTCGCTTTGAAGCACAATTTGTCATCAAAGGATATTGTGTCAGGAGACAGTGCAACTCTTTCATTAAGGACATTTCTTATACCATTCTCTGATTATTAAAAAGCTTTTTGTTGTTGAAAGCTGTGATTTGCCATTTTAAAAAGGTATGTATGAATCTGGCTCAAATTTCTTGTACATCACAAATATTACGTTTTAAAGATATAATTTTCCTTATTAATTCATATTTTCTCCATGATTACTGAACTTTGAAACACATTATCTCCTTGGATATTTGTATTTTCTTTTACCTTTGGTAAACCATGCTGTATATACATGTCCACATGCTTTGATTTTACTGCTGTTTTTTTCTGGTTCCCTTGTCATATTTTCTTCATTCTGTTTGATCTATTATACTTAATGAACAACAGTTTTCACTTAGAATAATCTTTATGCTTTTTTGAATTTTAAATAGCATATTGTGATGGTATTAGTGATGTTACACTAAGTCCCTCATCCTGTAAAGGCTGATTCATGTTTCTCACTTTGCACAATCTGAACAGTCCCACTGGAGTTCAAGAGTTACACACGAGAGCATAAAGCTCCTAATTGCCTTTAGCAGACTCATTTCCAGTATCACAAAGCCTCATTTTAGGGATTGTTGCTTAGATCTGAAAATGCACATTTCACTGGAAACGATTGTAAAAACATGTCCTCAGCCAGAACCTGGAGAACAGAATTTTAATCTGGATTAAATTAAGCCTATACTTGAGGGATACATCTTGACCAACAATCTTTTATATTCTTGAAACATAGAAATAACTTTATTTTTGTACTAATGTTTTCAGAGTTGCAGTTCATAGCACAAAGCAAAAAGCAGTAAAAATAGAGTGCATTTGATTTTGTCCCCCCACTCTTCTACTTGGAGGAAAGTAGCTAGAATAACAGGCAGTAATTAGCTTTCAGCCAAATTGGGTATGAAATTTTAGTCTGTAGATTCATTGCGCCTATGTCAGCCTGAAGATTAAAGGCTTCTTAACTACATAGTGGCACAACAGCTGAGCAAGCTGTGAAGGAGCCAGTGGGGTTTGTTGTATAATAACTGTTCTGTTGATCACTGGAAGAGTCTGGATTTCTGTGTCCAATCCAGACAAACAGAAGTCTACCTTCTTGTCTCTGTCTGTTTCAGTAGATCACCATGTACCACCAGGGATTTCAATACTGACTCAATTTCTGCAGTGCTGGAAACAATATTCATTGACATGGTAGATGCACAGACCCCAGTAAAGTTAATGTTTAGCCATCCCTGGTTTTGGCAGCAGGCTGCAGCTTGCTAATTAATTTGGTTGCTGTTTGTGCTTTTTTCTTCTGTGGATGTAATCAATGAATATCAGGTGTTCTACAGTCAGAAAGACAGCTGTGAAAATGTACTCTGAAGTTATATTACGATTATCCTTCAAGTTTTGTTATTAGCATCAATATAGCAAAAATATTATTAGCAGAAATATTTTAATGCATTTTTAAATAGAGAGCTTATAAGCAGTGAACTGTGTTCTCTTCCATTGGAGGTATCCTAAACAGAGCCAAGCAAAAGTAAATCAATGTCAGATAATTTTGCTTTTTTGACTTGAGACAGCCAAAACTTTCTTCAGTCTGTACCAGACTGCCATCTTGGCTTTTCATCATGGAGCATCCAGGATGCCAACCTTCAAATACCCTTTCTCAGTGTTGCCTTGTGTTACTTATATCTTCTGGCAAACCTGTCATTTGCATCTGATTTGAAAGAATTAATTTCTGTTTCTAACCAGCCTGTGAGTTTTGCTAGTTTTTTTTTTCTTTGCTTGGAAATAAAATTAGGTCAATTCCATTTTGCTTCATATAACATGTAAACAAATTAGGTGGTGTAGACATCATTGAAGACTGATCATCTGGAGACCTCAACATGCCCTCAGATTGGATAAAGGAGGGTTCCCAGCAAGTTCCCTTTCTCAGTTAGTATGAAAGAGTATTTTTTTGATATATGGGTTTGATTTTTTTCCGCATTTCTTAAAGACATCATCTCTAGGATACTGAGGGAGGAAGAGGAGTATAAACAGAATTATAGCTTGTGTCCTTTTTTTTTGTGCCTAGAATGTTGGAAAGAAGCAAAGATGGGTAGATTCAGTAGGTACAATGGGTACAATCTCCTTGAAAATGTCATCCTCCAACATTAATTTTCAAAATATTGATGACTTTGGATAATGTTTCAAAGAACCAGCTTTAACAAATAATGTCAATGACAGTGATGGTGATAGGAGCTCAGTGGTTAACCAGGCTTGAAAAAATGTTTTGATGAGTAAGGGACATACTATGATGGGTGTCATGGCAGGTAATTCTTCATTTATGTCACAAATTTGATTTCAGTAGAACAGAAGTCCATACTTTTGTATGTTTTAGACCAGAGAGGTAGCAAGGAATAGTCCATGGTACTCCCAAGATTTAATGTATTCTTGGAATCTCTGCTGATGTTAGGTTGTGTGATCCAGTGTCCCTGTGCCCCTTCTGCTATTTGCCCAGTAAGGCTGATGCAGAAAGGGGACTAGAAATACTCTAGGCACCACTGCATTTTAAAATTCCTTTAAATGAAATCAGAGGGTGATTTTTCCTAATAGTTACTTTCCAGGCAGAAATCAATTAGTCTAATAGCACTACTTTTCTCCAAAATGGAATTGTACTGGACTGGTTTGATGTCTTCTTATAATTGCACTCTGTATGGTTCTTTGACTCTTATCTCTCCCTCAGTCTGTGAATTTGAAACCATCAGGAAGATGTCACATTGGTATGAGTATTCTTCAGTGATAAGAACAGTAATTGTTGTAGGGAGACTTCTTAATCTTGGGTCACTCAAATCCCTTTTAAAGACAGCAGGTGCTCTCCAGAACAAGCATTAACAAGAAGAGATTATGAGGTAACCTGTTGTTCTTTATATCTCAGCATCTCTTGACAAAGCTTACCATCAGGCACTGTGTTCAGAAGCCAGTCAGTACAGGAAAAAAAATCAAACATGACTCAGGAAGGAACTAACGTTTTCAGTACTAAAGAGTGGATTCATTTTAAAGGGTGAATACTGAGAACTGTTACAGGGAAATTTATATTTAGATAAGATAATAATATGAATAAATTATAAAAGCAAGAAATAAGTTGGCAGGGGCTAAATGAATAGACCTGCAGATAACCATGGTATAATACAACCAGAAAAAAATTCTGCTTCCTCAGAAATCAAAATCTGAAACTGCTTCTTGCCAGATTTGCATTGTATTGAAATTCCTTGTACATTGTACCCCTCATCTTCTTCCCAGCTGTGGCAAACGTGGTGAAAGCAAGTCAGTCATCCATATTGTCAGACTCTGGCACTGCAAACAGTGTGACTTCATACAGACGTGCTGCTGCTGTGGGCTGCTTAGCATAGACAGGGTGAATTCTTGCAGCTGAGCATGCTCAGGGTCTAACAGCTCTTCCAAGTATGATCACAGTGGAGCAGAACTGCCTGTTATTTTCAGCTTTCAAAATTTATGAACTTCTGGATCCAAATGCCAACTAAATTTTGTTTGAATAAGATTTTGTTTTCTAATTCTGCCCATTTCCATCAAGATTATGACATAAAATTATCTGTGTAAAGCAAGTCTATGGCAATTTTTGGGAGGTCAGGAATTAAGCATAGGATAAATCATTGCATTCAGATGATAAAACCACTTTCAAAACCAGTTCAAGGAAACTTTTTAAAAGGTATTTAGATCCAAAGGTGTAGTTAGCACTTTCTAAGAACACACATCTCAGGGAATGTTAGGGACTTAACCCTTCTTCACTCTACTTTGAAAAAAAAATCAGCTAGGCACCTATCTCAGCTTCTAAGTTCCTCAAATACTTTTTAAAAAATCTGGCCTTTGATAACTCAAATCCCCTTGACTTTCTGTAAGGCTTTTCATCCTGAATTCTAGATCCTCATAGGTTTTGAGTGCCTAACTCTCTTAAATTAAAATGTGAGTTAAAGGCCCAGGTATTTTTGAAAAGCTGAACCTTGGTACTCAAGTCACTTCTGAAAAAAGATGTTAGACTGCTAATTCTCTCAGGTGCTTGAGGAACATTTTCCTGTCACCTCTGAGAAAATATTCTAGAGGAATTTACTTTGTTAATCACTTGCTTTGTCCCAAACTTTGTATAACAACTTGTGTAATATTTATTATGGAGGATTTATTTTTTCCCCAAAAGAATGATAAAACTCTCTTATAAAATGAAAAATTATGACAAAAGTATATATTTATGCTTTCAGGAGGCAAATGTGTTTTTTAATGGAATTTAAATAAATGGAATTTTTATGATGAAAAAAGCAACAGTAAAAGTAGTGATTATGTTTTTCATAGTTCATTTGCTTCCCTTGCCCTGAAGATCTTGTACAGAAGTAAAATGAGATCCCTGGTGAAGCCTACAATGTCATTGACTCTGAAGAAGGACTCAGAGACCCATTGGTGTTTAATGACCCTTACTAGCCTCCATGAAAGAAACTGGTATGATCCACTAAAGGAGACATATGGTTCTTTGGAATTATAAAGAAACACTGTTTTCTTCATGGGTAAACATTGTAGTCATGCATTTCTAAACACTGCCTGGTTTTAGATGACTGCTTTTAAAATGGCCATCCAAATTTGCTGAGGAATTGCATTCATTTTTCATTAGTACTTGACCAACAGCAGCAGTATTTTTGCAGTACTGCAATCATGCAATTTTAATGCTCTTATTATTCTGCACCATCATATCAGACTGAACAAAACACAACAGATAAGAGAGCTGAACTACACAATAAAGAGCAACTGGACTGCTTTATAGGGTGTGGGCACATCGTATAATACAATCATGTGGTGATATCCCAGAGTTATAGGTAAATGTTGGAATATTAGGATATTTCTGTATTCATTTCTTCATGAAAATAAAGTATATACTTTACTGCAGTTAGACATAGGGCAGTGGCGACTGAAGGAGATGGAGGAAGGGAAAGAAGAAGGGAAGGGAAGGGCAAGAAGAAGAAAGGACAGATCAGGGTCAAACCCAATATCTAAAGGCAAATTAAATAAAAACTGATTTCACAATGAAGTGAACAGCAGTGGAGATTCAGCTAGGACAATACAGTGAACAAAAAGGAAATATTTTACTGCAGTCATATCACAGAATGAACAAGGTCACAACCTGTTGCATGAGTAGAGTCTAGTTGCAGGCCGCAATAAAGTGCTGAATATATCTAAAAACTCTCAGTAGATACCCCAGTGTAGACAAATTTTGATCAGTAATGTTGTACTTCATGCTTCTCTTTCTCTGATGTGTTCCCAGAATGAAAACATCTCTAGGACGGATACACTACTGACATCTTTCACTGGTTCTAGAGATGTTGCACTTGTGGTAAAACAAGTGCAATTATCTTAGTTTCAATTTCTCTAAAGGCTGTGCTCAATTTCTAAACTTGAACCATCCAGAGGAGAAAATATATTAAGCTTTTGGATTTTTTTCCTTGATCAGTCTTTTTAGTGACTATCTTTTCACAGCTGCTTGTAAAAACAATATGATTTGTTCTGCTAGCTTATAATTTTTTTCCTCCTTTAGTATATTTCTCAATGCTCCTAACAAGAGATGGAATTGAATCTGGCTTTTTTTTTTTTTTTGATTTTGTGAAATGTGACAATTTATGTAAACTAAGATTCCTCTTGAAAATCAATTCAGCAGTTTTAAGTAATGTACTTGTCATATGGGAATATTAATATGAAAGAAAAATGACATGGATATATAAGAAATTGAACTAACTGCCTGTTTAAAGATATCAAAAAGCACAGTGATGAATACTCTGAAATATTTGTTGCAAGATCCTAACACTTTACAGTCATCAGAGATGCAAATGTTCAAAATTATTTTTATCTAATATTATTCCAATGATTAAGAAAAACCATAATGTATGTATACTTCTACATTGCATATACCATGTGCCATAGCCTTTGTATTGCTGGGTAGAATCCTCTAACAAAAGTTCGTCGTTCAGCTCAGATTTTGAAATACTGTAGTGGGAGGAATAGAAAAGGTGAATTTGCTTCTCACACTGGGACTGCAGGAGGGAGAAAAATGGCTGTTAGGAATAGTCAGAAATTCAGACCTTCCTAGAATGGACCTGCTGAAATGCAAGGCAGGGACAGTGCCCTGTAAAGGAGCCTGGTCATTCTTCCTGGCAAGGCAAGAGTAAAGCAAGAGAATCTGTGATTCTCTGAGTCCCAATAAGACCTTTTTGTCCTATTCTGCTAATGTAAAGGAGTATAGGATGGATATGCATTAACTTTTGAGATACTTTGCACTATTAGAGAGTTTAAACATGACATTTCCAGTCAGCATTCATTCTCTAGGCTGCTCCCTGGCATTACAATAACCTTCTCTTGAACCGTCAAAGAGCTATGTTTCAACAGCCCATCAGGATAGTAACCAAACTTGAGTGTTATTTGTTGAAAGTATTCAGGAGGAATCAATTGACCCCCTTGCTTATTTTCTGAATTGTTATCCTTTAAATGTTAGTGTTGACAACCACAAAAAACACACTGTTTTAACAGGATCATGCCAGTTTCATGTCCTGCCTGGTGAAGGCTGGGGGAAAGTGCAAAAGCTTTTAAGGGACACTACTGCAATTTCCCTTTAAGAAATTTAGCATTCATTTGTTTTAATTTTTGTTGCATTAGTTATGAGGTGACTGAGGTGACTAAATGAATATGAAAAAGCTGTACATAAAACAAAATCAATTAAGAGTTATCCAAAGAATGTAAATATATTTGATACTGCATTTTAGTTTGGAAGGAACTCAAATTTGAAAAAGAGGTCTATTTTTCAATGAGTATGCCCTGCACAGACATAAAAAATGCCAGTAAAACAGATGGCATAATGATTTTGGTAGCTTGACAGACTTACCCCACTGCTTCATTTCTCTCTGTGTTGACTTTGTCCCTTACATTCCAAAGACGGATAAATGTATTAACATGTAGTTTACCATACAGGTCAGGGGATTTTTCTCATTTGACCTTGAAAACAAATGTTCTGTCTGCTCTGCATGGATAATTCATAAGATTTAGTGGCTCATTTCTGTTTGTTTGGCATTTAGAAATGTTGCTTCCCCAAATGTCTCGTTGTCTTCTGCACCAGTTAGGTAGAGCACTGCAGCTGAAAGCTGGTTACACATTTATGGGGCCAGACTCGTGTCACATGGTGATTTCTGGTTCTTTAGCATGAAGGCACAAAATGCTGCTAGCACCATGAAAGTGTTCCATTTTCCTGAGTAGCAGGACATACTGTTTGTCTGTCCTTTGGACTCGATCAGTTGAAGAAAAATGTTTGGTGCAGTTTAGACAAAAAGAAAACAGGTAATGGATGAGCCACCATCACTGTTAGAGGTTTGTGTTAGCTGAATACTAGACAGTGAAATCTAGTAAGCAAAAGTACTTTAGATAAGATGGAAGAAAAGTAAAATGAGAGGCTGAAAAGTACAAGAATAAGTTCCGTTTTCTAGGTGAGACAACTAGAAGATGAGACACCTCTGGTGAATGCTGTACAATTTTTATGGGATATATTTTTTGAAGATATTTCTGCTTAACTTCATACCTTCATGAGCTGCAGAATTCATGCTGGCTACAGGGTTAATAGAACAAAAAACTGATCCTGCTTCAGAGAGCTTGCAGTTAAGAGTAAGGTAATCAAAGATTTGAATACTATCAGGATACACCCCACCACATCAGGAGGCAGTGAGAGTATTGATCTGCTGGGTAAGCAGCAATCACATCTCATCAGTCATTTAGTCATTATTGAGTCTCTAGTCATCATAGTAAAATAAAGATTTAATATGGGACTATGTCTAGGTGTATATTCACGAAAACTAAGCAAGTTGTTCAGCTCCACTTTGCAGGACTATAGTTTCTGTCTGGACAGAGAATATTTGTTAAGATACATGGATGGGTGCACTCCTAATACTTTTTTCTCACACCAAATAAAATATAAGTACATTTTAAGGACAACTCATATTCTTGAAAACATACATACAAAAAAAGCCCCCTCCAACTGGCACAAGATACTACTTCCATAAAATTAGGCTGTTGCCATAACCTTCTGTTACTATTTCTTTTTCTTCTATCCCTTGTGCAAGTCCTTGTGCTAACAGAAGGTGAGCCTCAAAAACTGACCCAAACTAAAAATAATATGGTAAGACAAAAGCAGAGGATTTCAGCTCCATAAGTTCTCCAATAAGTCCCTTGTGTCATTACAAACAGGGTTGTAGCAACAGAGGGAAAGAGGTAAGAGATTAAAAAATAAGAGCTATCACCTCTTAGGGGAAGTGCTAACTTTTTCTACCTGGAGGTGTGCCTGGAATAGTGACAGTAGAAAAGCTGTCCCCAAATAAGAAAAAAAATGATAACAGTGTATTGCACCTTATGGAGGATGGTATTGATCTTGATCTTATTGAATATTTGCCATTTCTATAAAAACCTTGGCACACTAGCACCAGTAGTTGATTAGATATTTTTAAGAGATCCTAAAGAATTTAATGCTCTTTGTTATATTGTGTCTGTTCCTATTAAAATATATACTGAATACTGTGCATAATTATGTTCATAAGAGAACAGTAGTGGGATAGCAGCTGAGATTTAATTAATTTTATGGAGAGATAACAATTTTTAGTTGACAGCAAAGTTAAGAAAGATGTTTTTGACTGGAAAAATCTAAGACCAGGAATGCAGTTTTGTCCTTGGGCTGGTGGCAAAGAGTACCATGCTGTTTACAGAGAATTGGGAAATATTCTGTTCCACCCAGGCTCACAGACCGGAAAGAGCAACAACCCCAGTGTCCATGGGCAGTATGAACAAAATGCCTGTGCTCCTTGCATTTGCTCCTACTGCTGAAGGGGAACCTTTATCTGAGCCTTTTCTCTCTTTCTGGTCCCTGTGCTGAAGCTGGTTCAGAGGGCAGGCACTCTGTGTATGCCAAAATTCAGGCATAGCTTTAGAGTTCTTTGTGTCTTGGAGTTAAACGTCCCTTTTATGCTCAGTCACCAAAGATGTGCCCAGTGAGAGGAAAAGAGATATCACCTGAGGGACCTCCTGCCTTTGCTGGTGAACCAAAGCCAAGCACCTCCTGCACCTGAGTCCACAGGGCAGGTACACTGGCACTCTGTTGCACCGCCAGCGTGCAGATACCAGCATCCAACAGAGGCACCACTACCACAGCCAGACCACAGGGGCTGCACTGGCCTTCTAAGCTGAATTTGAGAGTACATTTTATTTCATCTCTATGTGCTTGGAGAATTGTGCATCCAAATTCTTCAGTTGCATGGCAGTGTTAAGGTTTGTCCACCGCTCCCCGCCATGCCCTTTCCAAAGTGTGAATCCAAACCAAGGGTGTAGTAGTTTTGGCAATTTCTCCCACTCTTCTCTTCCTACTCCCCTCCCAGATGACACAGAGTGACTATAGGGGGCAATACAACCTCACCAGACACATACAGCCTCTGTACATCGGTAATATGCCACATTAATAGGTGGAAACATTTAAGAATCAGTTTTTACTACTTGGTTTTGAATAATTTGTGTCATGATAGAGGTAAACTATATTGTTACCTGGCCCCCACAAAATGGAAGGTTTTAACTTCAGATAAGCTTTTACTGTTTTGATGTTTTTTGTTTGTAAGTGAAAGTTAATAAATAGTGATTTTATTTCATATTACTAATTCAAATTGAAATCTAAAATAAAACAAACCATAAAAACCAAACTAAGGTAATCTTGAAATTCATTTGACATTGATCTAAGCAGAACTGTTCCAAGTCTGTATGTATCTCATATTCATGTAATTCAATCTATGTGCCTGTCAATATTTCTGCTGCAGTTTAATTTCTTCAGATCAGCTTCTTTCTCACTTAATGCAGATTTCCAGAAGTTAGTCCAGTTTACAGGGCTTAAATGATATTCTTATATTTTCTGGTATTTTTGTGTAAAAAATATTTACATATTAAAATTCCTGAATGAAAATCTAATTGTCATTACAAAAAAAAATTACATATATTAATTTGGTCCCATTTTTCCTACATTGATTGATGTGCAGTTCACAATAAGTAGGTAAAGAATGGTAGCAAAGATAATTTCAGCTCTTCTTCTTCAATGGTGTAAAATTGTGTACCTTAGCTCTTCTTACTCAACCCTCCTGCGTTCTGTAAAGGAATAGTTAGAAGATGCAGAGCTGAACTTCTGTTAACATGATTAGAAAAGCTGTTGTTACAGACTATTTTCTATTATTTTAATTTTGTGTCATTATAATTTTTGACAGTTACTGTTTACCAGAGTTTCCCTGAAGCAAAAATGATTTAATGTTCAACACACACATTAAAATGTGTTCTATTTTCATATGTTAAAGCTGATAGAATTATAATTTAAGCAGAAATCTGTGCTTAACAGTGCAGCACATAGAATCTCTGAACACAGATGAAACTGAAACTTCTATCTGAAGGGAAAACAAAGGCAGCAGTAATGTGCCTTAATAATTACAGTTAGAGCAATGTGATATTTTTGTAATGAAATTCAAACCCAGGTGAAGATAATGTGCTTTGGGTTTTGTTGGAGAAGCGAGGCACAGTTTGAAACCTGGGATTTCATACTTGGTGACTTTATATTGGCTTTATATTGGCTCATAACCAAACCCATAATTTTCACTAAAAGTTCCTTTTCAATTTTCTCATCCATTCAAACTCAGACCTGACTGCTAGGGACAGTAAGTCTCAAATTCTAGAGGAAAATCCACTGACTTCACTGAATGCTGAAAATTCTTAGTTTCTAATCCTCTAATGTGAGCACTTCAGGTTTACTCAATAGCTTACTGACCTTTACTTAGCCATGTACACATTTCAGTGGGAATTTTCAATACTTTTTCACTAAAAATCGTGTTCAACAATATTTCCTGATCATTAAGACCTGTGTACCTAAAGCATAGACTGAGAACATCTCCTACAAGACCAGAATACAAATCTATACCTTTTCACAACCTCTTACTTTCTGTCATTTGTCAGATTCATATGAAATCCAGTTTTAATAACTCCTAGTATTGGATATTGCTGTTGAGTCTGACCAGTTATTATGTATGGTGGTGTTAGGATTTGATACTTCCTTTCCACTCTTTGTCCAAGAAGAATGCTCAAAGCTAAGCTAGAAAATAATCCATTGAGATTTATGGTCCATGTCTATCCACAAAAATAAAACCCAAAAATCCCCCAAAACTGCAAAACTGGTGTTATGACTTTGAAGGAAGAAGTGAATAGTTGCTTATCTCAGTACTTGTAGGTGGAAATTAATTAAAACTAACAAAAATAGCAAGCTAAAACTATATTTGCATACCCTGGAAAAAGTGTTCAATAGTTATACAGAATATATTACAGCTAAATATATTAGAGGCAGAGCAGCACTAGCAAAATTTGTAGCCTTTTCCAAAGGAAGTGCTGAGTAATTTGGTAGACTCATGTAAAAAGGGAAAATAATTTAATGCAGATAGCAGAATATACATCAGAATAGAAGAGACACTTGCAGGAAGATATGATATTTACAGTGATGGCTGAAAAAATTCTGATATGGTGTCTGTTGTTAAAACAGGACCAAAAAGTAATCCTGGAAATTAAGACCATTGAACTCCACCTTGCTTCTGGAGAAACTGATTGAGAGTCTAATTAAGGATAGAATAGTTCAGCATATGTATAAGTATAACCTAATAGGGTCACACCTGCACAACATTGGTAGAGGCAAAGCATACTTCTCTAACCTGCTAAAGTGCCTTGGGAAAGTTAATAAATTAGAAGATAAGGGTGACCCAGTAGACATAATTTATTTGGATTTTCAAAAAATTCCTGATATGATCCTTCATAAAATGCTCTTAAGCAAAAAATATAACTGAGGTAAGGGGCAAAATCTCTTAGTGGAATAAAAACTGAGTAAATGATGGAGAAAAACTTGCACTGAAAGTCTTTTTCTATAAGTAAAGAGGTTAATAGTAGGATGTTCTAAGGGTTCACATTGTAGTCAGTGTTACTTAATATTATTTTAATGATTTGGAAATTTTGTCTTCTAAAACTGGCATTAACATTAGCTAGTCAAGTCAAGAAGACTGTGAGGGTCGGAGAGATTGGTGAGATTGACACACAGATATTTTACCTTGGATAAGTATAAATTTTGGTACTCATTTTATGGGTTATTTTCAGTTCCAGCAGCATATTTTACATCATTACATTCTACTGAGAATAATTTATCTGATCTCTGAGTAGGGATGCAATAGATATCCCTGCAGCAGCCATGTGGAATGATTTGCTCTCTCTAGGCATAGGAGTAGACAGAGTTACACAAGAATTAGGAATTCCCATTTGTCAGGCCACTGGACCTTTTCCTCAGGGCAATCAGGCTGCATGACCAGAACAAGAGCTGTGTTTATCATGAAAGACAAAAATCCTCCTTCATACATACTTAACAGTAAATTCTGTTCTTGTTAGATCTTGCTGGAGTGTCTGTGTTTTAAAGGCACTATTAATTACATCAGTGACACTACTGCCTGCTGTCATCTGCAGCCCAGAAGTTGTAACCCACCACTGGTGTTCTTTGGGAGTTCTCGCCTGTTACATCCCAGCACTCTCAATCCTGTCTCTTCTTCATGAAGTGTCAGTAGGAACAACACTCAGTCCTGCATCTCTTTCTGGAATGGATATCTCTGCTGGCTGTCACCTACTTCTAAAGATGATCAGGAACCCTTGGCTGATTGGGTTAACTCATAAGTGACTGAGCAAATTGGCTCTGGGGGTTGGGGTTTGAGTTTGGTCAGGGTTTTATCATTTGCTTTAATTTTTTCCCTACTGTCTTTTCTTCACTGCATTGAATTGTGAATCTGTAAGATTCTTTAAAACATCACCCACTAAAGGACTAAAGTAGCACATGGGAAGAATATGACCTTATATTAAGTATATTATAGGTGAGATACTCAGTTCATGGTGTGCTGCAGATTTCACATCCACTCTGTCTAAACTGTCTAATTGTTTTAAAAAATAATGAGAGTTAACAGATGATATCTCCTTCAAAACTGAAATGGGTTCATCTAGTTTTAGAATAAGCACAATGAAGAGATTTCGTGTTTCTTTCTATGATGCTTATTAAAAAAATCCATTTTACCATTTTTACTGAGCCAAAAAGGCAATCTTTATAAATGCAACATTTTGGACTATGAGTAAACAGTGAGGAAAAAAGATTATTTCTTGGCAAAAGAAATGTGTGGAAATCAGAACACTAAAAATAGCATTTATCTTGATCAATAACTCATGCTTTTAATTTTTTTCCTGAAAAATATTAATAGAGTTCTTTAAATAAAAAGAACCAATGCTTTTTTTTCTCCTCTTTTGTTGTTGAAGCCCTGTTTGTATTTACATCCAGTCATTTAATGCCCATTAAAGAAGTAATGCTATGTTAATGTAAGGGAAAAAATCAATGCTACTCAGATCAGTAGCTGTGGGGAAACAGTGCAGCAGCTGGTTTGCAAACAGCAAGCCCACATAGATCAATGAAATTACAAGCTAAATCTGCTGATGCTCACAAACTGCTTCAGCATTGTGATGTCTAACCTTTCTCAAGTTCAAGATCTCTGGCAAGCCAGCAATAGCTAAATGAAGAAAAAGAAAAAAAGAAAAAAAGGGGAAAAAAAGCAAGCATAGAAGAAACAAAGAAAGGACATAATGGGCTGGTGGAGAATTTTAGCATGATATATAATATTCCACTTTTGAAGTTATCAGTGTAACTGCAGGTTTGTAACAGATATAAAAGCCACTGTAATCTCCCAGTGAGCAAAGCTGCCATCTACACACTCTGGAGATTTTCTTCCTTAAGAATGTTCAAATCTGTCACATATTACCTTGAACTGTAACACTGGAGGGCTAGAGAGCACTTCAGTAATGTGGTTGTTAATGTGAATTCTAGAAAATAATTTATCAATGAACAAAAGTACAGCTTCTGTCATGTGCCTATGTCTTTTATTTTATGGTATGCTTGTAGCTCTTGAAATGGTTTGAATTTTGTTAACTTGTAAATTAAACATGCAGAATATTTGACTTGTTGAATGCAAGATTCATTTGCATATTTTATGCTATTTGTATGGTAAGGGAAGAAGCCTCTTTTACCCCAAGAAAAACAACACTGGGTTTTATCAGTATCATGTGAATAACATGCCTGTCAAGTGATTATTTTCAGGGCAGTTCTCACCCCATTTGTGCCACTTTTTTAAACACAGAAGCATTTTTCAGGCATTAATCAGTGAGAAGATAGGGGGAACCAATCTCTGAAGATTGCTATAAAATGGAAGACATTTTATAAAGGGAAATAGGTTCATTCCAAGAGCAGAATAAAAGACATCTTGCATTTCCTTCAAATATTGACAGATGTATTTTGTGGGGAACAAAATGTGTACTTGGCAAATATATAATTCTTATTGTCTACTGATGTCCTATTGCTTTACAAATATTAATTAAATGTCACAGTTTGATTCTGTTCTATTGTATCTGTTTTGTAGGTTGTAAATAAAAAAATATCTAGAGGTTGGAAATATCTTTTTGGTCTTCCAGCCAGGGAGTAGAAAAACAGAAAATGGAAATCTTTTTACCTGTCTTCTGTTATTATAGACTTGCATTATTTTACACACCAAGCACATTCAAGAATCAAATCAACAGTGAGGTTGAAGTGTGATTATGTCTTGTACTGTCAATTGTTTCTGCTGAAATGACCACTTTTGGATTTAGCTTAAAAGTTGCTTTTCTTGTCTACCTTTCTCAGATACTTCATAGTAAAAAAAATGAAGGAATATTTAAATTTTGAAATGTCATACTTCTGTTTCTCTTTCTCTTATAGATATAGATATAGCCATTTTCCTTTCATTATTGATCATTATGTCAATTCATTATGTTATGGTGCTGCTCAGCAGTGCTAATGGCCAGATATTTCCTGCTGGATGAGTAGTCAAGACTGATTGTGACAATAGTTACTAACTAGCTAAAAACTGACTGTATGCACTAACATTGCTGGTGGTGTGCAGGCACTGGTGGAAATCTCTCCTTCTAATCCACATATTGGTTAGGCATGAGAGAGAGATGCCCAGCAGAGGAGTTTTTTCTACCAAGCCTGATCAAAGACCCACGATGATTTTAAGGAAACACCAGCACTTCCTCACAGGGTCATAGATCATCAGCACCTAGGTGCGCTCACATGCAGGATAGGACTTCTGAAAGTTTTGTCTTCAGACTTTATGCAGGCCTCTTTCTTTATTTGGAGCTTATTGAGAAAACTCTTGTGAAATTGCTGAGCTAAAGAGAAGGGTCCTGTTGATGACAGCATGACCAGCATTTCTGCAAAAGTCTTTTTCTTTCAACGCAAAATACAAATTTGTGATGAAGACTTTGTGGTCATCATAAGTAAATGAACAAGCTTCTATAAATCTACACATCATGAAGAGTGCATCATTGCAGTGGAGAAACAAAAAGGATAATTGTGGGGGGGTGCAATTGCATTGTTCAGAGTTTTTTATTATAACAAAAACATCACCATGCTTGGAGAACCCCAGCAATAATTCCTCTTGACTGCAATAAGTACTTTTGACGAAGAGAAAGCTGATGAGCTGCAGGCTTCCCTGCTGCTAAATTCATCTAACAACCCACTCATGGTGTTTTCTGCTTTAAAGACCCATAGGAAGTTTATAAATTGTTTGGATGCTCTTCTTTTCAGTATAGCTCAGATCCTGAAACTTTTCTCTGGATCTTAAAAGCTGGATGCAGTTTGGTTACTGGGCAGCATCAGTTGTGAACATTATTCATTTATACTATCATGCTGGCCCTGGAGTTACATGCAATTTTACAGAAATTTGTGATTGTGGATCTGTCCAATCACCCTGAATATAAAAGACCTGTGAGGTCAGGAGTTTGGCCATATTCCTACATCTGCACAATGTGATGAGATTCATCTCTGCAAGGATAGAAATCAAAATCCTAAAATTAGCATCCTGAAGTATCTCAAAACTTTGAATGTGAGCTCAGACCAAACCTGAATTTTGAAGCTTATGCTTCTATCTTGGTGGTCATTTCTGATAATGATCAAAATGAGAAGAAAGAAATTTAAATCTATTTTTTTTTAAAGAAAGAACATCTCCTTTGACAAATAGGAATATAGTTGAGCAATCTTTTCCTCTGATCTCCGTTATTGTCAGCAGTGTGTCTGTACTGAACTGAATCTGGATGAATAAATGCTATGACAAAAAAAAGCTATACTTTTATTATATCAGAACATTGCTGGAAAGTACAAGCAGAAACCATGAAAAATGTCGTTTTGATGAGACAGCTAGGCCTCTAACCTCAAAGAGGATATACCCTGGGTGCTCATTTGGAAAGAAAAAAATGTTTCTCATCCACTCAGTCATTGCAGAGAAAAAATACTTCTTGAGAAATATATTGGTAAAATTCATACAGCTTCAGTGGAATTATGTATTGAGGAATTAATTGTATTTGTATATGCACTGCAAGATTTTATTTTAGCCAAATACCAATTTACTGATCATTTTTGGCCTAAATGCACTCAGAATAGCATCATTCAAGAGACAAGAAAATCTGCACCAACTTTTAGAGTCTAAGGATCATTTTTTCCTGAACTCTAGAGAACGTGTTTCTGCCATTGGTGTATGCCACATGTGTGCAGCTTCTGCAAGGCTCTTATACTGTTCTGGTTTCCCATCATGTTGTGACCCAGCATGGCCAGAACACCTCACAAAGCCTCTTCTTTTCAAGCGTTGGCAGATTGGTGAGGGGAGAGGATGGCCTTGCACTTGACATGCAACCGAGCCTCTGGGAAAAATTTTCCAACTCTTCTCATTCAAAAACTACTTCTGAAATTTGGCATATCCATTATATGCCATAAGATGGTCTGTGTCCCCTAATGTGCATCTCTCTCTGGTTTGCTTCACTGCTGGCAAAAAGCACTTAGAAGAACTTTTATTTTTACCAGACGTTAAGGTCTGTAATGGCTGATCCTAGACACTTTGCACTGTTTTTGGCTGGGGTAGTGTCAGTTTTCTTCACAGCAGTTAGTATGGACTATGTTTTGGGTTTGGGATTTGTACTGAAAACAGTGTTGTTGATGCAGGGATGTTTTCATTACTGCTGACCAGTGCTTGCATGGAGTCAAGGTATTTTCTGCTTCTCACCCCAATCCAACAGGGAGTAGACTGAGGGTCACAAAGATCTGGGAGGGGACACAGCTGGGACAGCTGACCCCCAGTGACCAACGAGACATTCCACTCCATAAAGCATCATGCTCAGCATATAGAGCTGAGGTAAGAAGAAGGAAGGGGGGGACATTGAAAGTGATGGTGTTTGTCATCCCACGTGACCACTGAGTGTAGTGGAGCTCTGATTTCCTGGGAATGAACACCTGCCTGCCCATGGGAAGCAGTCAATGAATTCCCTTTTTAGTACTGTTTGCATGCATAGCTTCTGTGCATACCAGTTTATCCATCAAACTGTTTTCAGCTCAAAACAAGGGTTTTCTTACTTCTATTCTTCTGATTGTCTCCCCCTCCCTGCTGTGGTGGAGTGGGACTCAGCTGACAGGTGTAGTTAAACCACAACACACCCTCTTTTCCAGAGCAGGATTTTCCACTTAAAAAGAGTGGGGTTTCCATTCTGTGTCTTTGTCAGTATTCTGCACTAAAAGGTATTGGTTTCTGCTCTTGCACTGGCTCAGCAATCTTGAGTCCACAGTGAATGGGAAAAACACCATGGAAAGGAACAAAGCTGTGCTTCCCATCATGAGCAAAGATTTGTTCTGCAGCAAAGGTAATTTGCAGTAAGAGAAACTTGTATATAAATACACAGGGGTATAAAAACATTGCCTATATCACATTGAAAACAACTGAAAAATAGCATAAGAGATGTGATGAGTTAAATATATGTTGTATATTTATAATACTAGACTGCTTTCTCTGTGTCTGTCTCTGTCTGTCTAGCTGTGCACATCCTGTTTCCCTACAACTGGAAATTAATGTGTTGGATGGGCAGTTTTTGACATTCATTTTCATCATTTCTATGCTTAGCAATCCAAACCAAGTTTCTAATAATGCAGTTCATGTTAGAAGGAGACAGCGGACTTCCGTACATTAGACAGCCTAATTTGTGCGCAAGACTAGTACTGCTTTACTTTGTTTGTTGTAGTAGCACTGCTAAATCTGCACTGGTTAGTGGCCTTGTCAGGATTCCCATCACAAATTTCAGCTCAGTACAAATTCCCTTAAAATTTTAGTGCTTAAAAAAACAATTGTTGCTTTTCATCAGTGGTGCTGCTTCATACATGCTTAGCCAGCAAGAAAATAATTTTGCAGATTTTGTGTTTAGGCATTTGTTTTAGCCATTTAGCTCTTTGATTGTAGATGCCTCAAAAATACAAAACAATGTGGCAAAATGGGAAACAAGTGAGGTTTCTTTTTTTTGCAGAGCTTGGTCCTGAAAGTAGTTTAATTGTTCTTCAGCTTGCCAGCTCGTGCAGTTGATGTGTTTTACCCTATTAAAAGGCAGCTACTTTAGGACAAAAATAGATACTCTAAATTGGAGGCTTTGGGTGTTTCAGCAATGACAATCTCAATGACAACTGTTTCCCCATTGCTAAGATGTCCCTGCATACCTGATGAGGACCAGACCTGGGCCTTTTCAGATGCCAAATCTGTCCAGCTTTCTTAATTTCATACATGTGAAAGTTGGCCTTAATACTCAACTTAGCAAAGGACATCCCTGAGCATCTGCTTCCTCGATCAAATCTTCAGCACTGTTTTTTTCCCCTAACTTTGCTTTAACCTTCAAAAATGGTGACAGACTCCCATCCCTAACCCAACAGATAGAGGACATTCACCTTTATTTTACCCTCAGCACTGACTCCTCTTTCTTGTGGATGCTTTCATGGAATAATGTTGCCATTATTTCTGCTCAAGGTACATTACAAGCTGTTGCCTTGCTGCTGGCATCTTATTTGGGCTTCTGGATGGCAAAGGTTGTCATGTGGGGCAGCTGGCCAAGTCAGTGCTCCAGGCAAGAAGCCAAGGCTGTCTTCTTTCTAATGTTCCCACTTTTTTTGTCCCTGGAAGATCCCTCTTTTCTTCTCAAACTGATACTGAAAGACTATTAGAGAATTAATCATACCTCAGGTGTCTTGGGGAATATTCTTGATTTTCCAGTCACTAATGTGTGAAAATCTTACACTGGAATAATGCCATATGTCAACCTGTGGCAATATCAGGGAAATATCGACAGCATTTCATTAATGAAATGTTGAGCTTGAATGACCTGTAGGCTGAAAATTAAGGCTACATAAATTTAAAATAATCTCTCAGCTATCATTTGATCTAGGGTTCCTGCACGAACAAAAATGTTGTCCCCGTGGTCACCAGAAAAAAAGGATTATTGCGATACAGCAAGAAAATCTTGCCCAAAGACTAAAACTGAAAAACCTCTCACATTGCTATGATAGAAGGACTTTCAAATTGTATAGTGGCTTTTTTTTTCTTTTGTAGCCCCGTGATAGTGTTCCCAATAGGATCTGCCTAAATAAACTGAGTGTATGGGTGCATGCCACTGAATTTAAGCTCTTCATTGTGAATTTCTCCATTGATTATCTCATGTGTGTCTTTACACTAAATTCATGGCAGAGTAACCATTATAATCTCAAAATTATTATTACAAAAGAATTGGTTTTCAAAGACTGTTACTGACAAATTTTACCTGCATGTCTTCAAAATGTGAGGAAAAGAAGGCATGAAAAGCCAGAATAAGAAGTGCAAATTAAGCAACACAGCAGAAATATTAATTAAAAGAGGTTAATTGGGTTGGGGCAGGGTGGTGGGAAATGCTCTAATCCTCTGCATTACCATGTGGTGGTTTTGTGCTTGATCATTGTTGAGGCCAGGAAAAGAAGGGATTGGAAATTACAGCATGGAGGAGGAAAGAAATGTAATCAAAATTTTCATTTCTTATTATTTTGCCCATTCCAATGGGAGGGAGAGAGCTTGGGTAGCCTGCTTTAAAAAGAGGAGAGTGTACATGGCACCTGGATCTCCCCAGAGAATGCCAGTCCTGTCTTGTGCAGTAAATTCTTGTGACCAGCCCCACAGGGTAGCTGGAATTGTGAAATAATTAGCATAGCTAGCCCTCAACAGTTAAATAATTTTAGAGATATTCTTTCTTATTTTTGACCTTTCATTTGAAATTAATTTCCCTTATTTGCAATTTTAAGTGTTTTTACGCTGTCTTTGTAAAACAAAGGAAACTCAACCTTTTACTCTCCAATCCTTTTTATTAGTGACCTGATAAATAAATTTTCCCTAAGGACCAAAAAACAGCACTTGAGTGTGCAGGATTATTTGTGGACTTCTGTCTCCCAAACAATTTGTGAGTTTGCAGTAACCTACTGTGTCTTTTCCCCCCTAAACTACAAAACCCTCGATGCTGAAAGAAAACATTTGGTTCAAGAGTTTTCAAAAATGGCCTCTGCAAATAATAGCTATCAACACATAGACAGTATGAAACACATGACATTAATTATTTGTCACTGAGATTCAAATCTGGATTAAGACAAGCTTAATTCAAAATGGTATGAAAAAATCTATGTAGAATTTTTAGAAACATAATGATTTGTAAGCAAATATAAGAAATAATGAACCCTCTCAGAAGTCATCCCCTTTTCCTTCAAAAGTATTTTAGTATTTTCATGTAAATCAATGTTTATGGACCCATAAGGCCAACTTTTTAAGTGCAAAAAGTGTTAATATCCTTCATTTCCTTACTTGCAAATTTCTGTTTGAATTTTTAAAATAAAAAGGCCAGGTTGGATGTGGTGGATCTGAACAACCTGGTCTAGTTGAAGGTGTCCCTGCCCACAGATGGGGTGTTGGAAGCTGATGATCTTCAAGATACCCTTACAACCCCAACCATTCTACAACTCCATGATTCCACAAAGGTTTCTCTGTCAGCTATTAGTATTGCTGACACATGGCTTTGATTCAGTTTTTAAAGGTCCCTGGGTGACAACTGGGATGTTCACAGTCTGGACGGTAGGACATTTGCAATCGTGGCTGGAAAGCCAGCCGGGAGAGATTTTGTGCAGTATTTTTCTTGGCAGCCCGTTGTGGGTTTTGTTGTTGTTGTTGTTATTGGTTGGGAGGTTTTTGAGGGGAGGGTTGTTTTGTTTGATTTTGGTGGAAGTGGGGCCGTAAAATGATACTTCACTGCAAAGATAATTGTGATGAATAAAATGTTGGTAATCAGTTACCCAGTACTTAGAAAAGCAAAGTCCCAAACTAAACAGCCACATTAAGAGTAACAATCTAACAGGAACCCGACTCACAGCCACTCACAAGAGCTGCCCTGCTATGTCTCAAGATATATGTATATATGAAATTAAGCAGAGAGTGACAACTTAACTTGGATTTTGTTTTCCCTTTCCTCTGTCAAATTTGTTAAGTTTCTCTTAACCCTCCAATGTTGCCAACTGGTGTTTTGTCAGCTACAGATTTAGGAGAATGTCAGCACATTCTCAAGGATTTTGGTTGCCATGGATAAATGTATTTCTTTGATTTTTTTGGGAAATTATATCTTAATAAGCAGGGCATTTTGTTTACTTTTTTATGCATATTTAATTTTGCAGCCTATTCATTCCTTTAAATTTTGACAGAAAAAGTATTGCAGAGTGTGGGGCCACCTTAAAGACTGTCAAACTTCTGCTAAACTTTAAAGGTCAAAATCAACTGTGACACCTACAGTTCAAATGTAATTAGTTGGAGATTTACTGGGATTTTATGGCAATCTCCCAGTAGCTTAGGAGTGACATGATATCCAACCTTATGGGATCCCAGGAGAAGCAGAGGTGGATGTGAGGATAAACAGTAAAATATACTAGCTAACATGCTGCACCTTTTAGCAAGTCATCAGTCTCCTACACTGTGCAAGGAACAAGAGAGCATCCAGTATTTTATTTAAAATAAATAACCTGCCAGTCTCTGACATGGCCATCTAGTATGAAGTTGATGTATTTATTTAAAGCTTAGCTCATTCTCTATGTTCTTGGATCATTAAACTGAAGGACTTGTACAGTCGTGATTTTTAATGAAGCATGTTTGAATAATTATGCTAATTTGCAAAGCACTAGAATCAAATCAAGTGATCAAAGTTTTCATGATTACTATCGTGTTTTTGTAACTTCCCCCATCACTGATTTCTGGATAGACTCTAACCCTGGCTGCTTTTTTTTTTTTTCCTTTTGTCATTTATTTAGAAATTGCCACTAATCAATGTAGAAAGTTTAAAAAAAAATCAAGAAACACTTTTTGTGTTATGTCTCCATAGTGGACTTTGTATGAGTTTGAAAGTAATATAGCTCCAACAGGCACCAGCCTAAATACAGTCTACAATCAATACTGTATTCTGCCTTGACAGAAAGCTGAATTTTTATCTGTTAAACGTGTGAGCTTGGGGCAGCTCTGTGTCTGAAGTGGTTTAAATCTGAAATGTGATGTGCTGCAAAGAAAGTTGATTGACATCTTTGTTTATTGAAAAGTATTACATGAACAACAAAACACGGCCAGATACAGAACACTCCATTGCAAAGTGCAGCTGTGTTATTTTTCAATCCTATGTGTTCTGCCCCTTTGATGCCTGTCTGATATAATAAAACTGCAAGGATCTTCTTTGATTCAATAGTAAAAAATTTGGACAAGGGTGAGATATGGAGATATATATTGGTTGCAGGGGTTGGGTGAATATCTTTCCAAAAAAAAAGGGGAGTTTTAGGTTTAATGCATCTGAAACTTTAAATAAATTAGTATACATTTAATAAGCAAATTGTCTGAGTCTGCTTGAAATATTTTTAAGTATGCATTGTAAGAGGGAGAAAAGAACAATGATGACTAATCTTAAAGCATTAAATATGCAGAATACAGAATTAAGTTACATTTAAATTTCATGTTAGAATAATTATGCTGTTCATTGACATTTTCCCATGTTTTATTAAATCTTTATTATGTCAAGGTAAATAGAGGTTAATTCTGCTGTTATCTCTTCCAGTAAAGTATTATCTTTAATCTTGCATTAATAAAACAGTAGTAAGTTGCACAATGTGGGTAATCACCATAGACTAATTTAGACCATTTTAAAATCTTGCCTTTACAGTGCAGTGTAGTTTAAAATAGATTTTACCAGAAAACATGGAACATAATTTAACTTATAGAAAAAATATGTTTTTCTCCAGGAAATTTATAGCTACATTTCCTTAATGTATTGACTTATTGGCAATATACACTGCAAACTTCCAGCTCTGCTCTTCCTTTCTAGTGTTACTTTATCTTTAGTTACTGCAAGCTCCTTTGACTTGCCTCTGACACAGCACAAACTGTTAAGCAGAAGTCTTTGTCTTTAGCACTTTTCTGTAGAGTCTTCACTTTGAGCATTTTTCTGTGGTAAGCATAGAATGCAAAATCCCATGTCTTTGGTTCCTGTGCACCTCTTTTCAGTCCTAGATATCTAAAGGGGTTCACCAAACTGCACTGCACTGTAGTGAGGGCAAGACACTCACTGCAGCATTGCTTGTCTGCCTGCACACTGCTCTTGACCCACAAGTCTCAGCTGGCTCATCATTCACCCCTAGGCAGAGCTCCAGGCATCTCTGCTGCAAACTCTTCCTCCTTTCCATCCTAGCCCATCCCTCCTGCTTTCCATCGTAGCCCATCCCTCCTGAAGGTCTGGAAGCTATCCCACAACATCCATGTGATCCCAGTAAATTCCTAGCCCTGCAATTGCATGCACTCCTCAGATTTCTTCTTTTTGTTTCTTATGTCATCTGCTAATGCACATTCAGATGCACTTTACAAAACTTTTTAGAAAGTCCTATCCCTTAGAAAAAACAGATTTTGCAACTCAGAGTCTGCGTGCACATTTTTCTTCTCTTTTTGCGAGGGTTTTATTCAACTTAAAGAGATGATAGATCTCTTTTTGCACTTAAGCTTACATTCTGTGGTGGTTTTGTGGTTTATTTTATACTATTTTCATTTTGTTTGTTATCCTTAGCTTTAAGTTTTGTTTTCATCAAACTACAAAATTCCCCATTGAGTTTTGTCAGGTTTGCATAGCAAATCAATCCTCACATCCTTCCTGCACACCACATTTTCATTTTGCCAGCTTCTGTGCAAAGCCCTCCTCAGATCCACAAGTAAGTAGATGGTCAGTTACATTTTCTCATGAACTCCATTTCATTATCTGGAGTGTCCATAAAGTTATTATTTTAAAAGCATGAATGTCAATAGATCTGTAAAAGGCATTTACCAAGCAGCTTCAGTGCTGATGGGAAAGAAAGAACTCATTTTGAAAGTGCACTTGAGATCCATGCAGAGAGTGGGATAATTCTGTAGTTGCATGCTAGTACAGCAATATGATCAGAGCACTAGAAGATATTTGCTGCTGCATGCAGAACTAGTTTTCAAGACTTTCTTCCAGTGTGTCTTTTCAAGATAAAACCCAGTTGAGAAGCACCAGTGTCTAACCAAAGTTACTCAACTAAGCATTTAGAGAAGTCCAGAGGACCAAATTACAAAACAAATAGTTTTTTAAAAAAAATATTTCAGTGACTTTTTTTTCAGCCCTACCTCTCTACTATGAATCATTATAGGGTGGGAACATAAGTCTTATTTAGATATTTAAAGTGGAAATTCTTCGCAATAAAACTGAAAGTATGAGAGGCTCCTTAGAACTCAGGCTTCTTCACAGAATTGGAGTGTAGACATTGCATGTTGAACCTTTAAATAAAAGTAATATTTTGTTTGTCTGAAATTAACCCTTCCAATACATGAACTCCTACAATTGTATTGAGCTGCATTATAGCATTTAAAGACAAAAAGAACACAGATTTTTGAAAGAATCTGGTTGGAGTTTACTGGTTTTGCCCCAGCTTCTCTTTGGCATACAGGAACTGCTCACACCTGAAATTCAAATGCAAACCTCTGAGATGGGAGTCAGCTGAAAGGGAAACAAATATTTGCATAAATCTCCAAGAGGTGTTTTATATGGTTCCACCTTTTCTTTTTCCTTAACTGTGGGATGACCCGAAGCAAGATTTTTCTTGTTGGACATGTTTTGGGCAAGGAGGCATTTTCCTTAGTGTTTTACAAGCTCTGGTGCCAGTGAGGTGGTACATAGAGTCTCAGTACGTATTGAAAGCCCTCTTTAAAGTGGAAATATTCAAAGCGTGCAGGAGTCTCTAAGCGTCTGTTCCAGGGACACATTAATGCATTTGAAAGGATATTAAAGCTTAGCACCGAGGAAAAAAAAAAGTCCTAGTGGCAAGATGTAAAACTGCTTAACAGAATTACATCCAGAACTTTGTGTATTTGATCTGAAAAAAAAAAAAATCATCTTACAGTTGCTCACATTAAAGCTGCATGTCGGTTTGGGAGCTTTTAGGATCTTGGACAGGTTTCATTTCTCTGGTTCACATAAGCTCTCTGTGTATTTGTGCAACTGCTGAACCTCAGAGCATGATTTCTGGTGACCCCCATGCGCTGTTTGAGGATTTGCCTAATGTGCAAATTTAAGACAATCGTTATGTATAGTAAAAAATTATTATCCACCTTCACCCCAGTACTCAGTTGCTAATAGTGGTCATGGCTTGATTCAGAATCCTTCTCAGTTTAATGTTTCCAATTAACTTGCATGGTTTTGTGTCTGACTTGATGGCCCAGATAAAGCCCGGGCTTTTCTGAGAGAGATACCAAGCTTCATTTCTGGACTATGGGATAAGGAAAGCCTTGAGCCATGGCCCAGCTCTAACTACTGGTGGATTAGGAATGTCATTCAGACTTGAGTAACTCTAGACTCTTTATAGCAGTCAGATTAAGATATAGAAAAGTGGAACACTGAGGGAGAATTAAGGCATCTTCTGACAAAAGCAGTAGCTTGAGACTTGCTCTGGGTCCAAGTGGTTGGTCTGCAAGGACATAAGGTAAGCCCTGGAGGAGGGAAGGAGGAGGCCATGAGTAGCATGTCCCTCTGTTGGCCACTGGTCTGTTGGTGACAGAGGCAGCCATGATATTGAAACCTCTCCTCTGAGTTAAAGTTGACTTTGGTGTGAAAATTAAAAGAAAAAATGAAAAAAAAATGAAAACCAGAACCTTATACAAAGAATATGCAAAGCAAAATTCTGTCCTTGGCCTTGTGTTGTCCTGAGCCTCATGATTTAGAGATAACAGCGAAGACAGTGACTAGGGGACAGATCTACTAAAAAAAAACTTAGGGTTTTTTCCCCTTAAGCCAAGTAAACAGAGTAGTTTGAAATGGCAGTCTCTTGTACTACATGAAATAAATATTACAAATGGAAAGAGCAAACTGATTACCCTAATATTAAGAGCATCAAGAGGAATTTATAAATATCTTTGCATGCTCAGCACCCAGTCCTGCACAGGGCATGTTAATTCTTGTCACAGAATTTGAAATTCATTTAATCAGAACACAGCCTTTGAGATGTTTCACACCTGCAATGCATCAAGTGGCTAAATTTTACAGTCATTCACTATGATATGACCTACATATCTCATTACAACACCATGTTCACTACAGGTGCTTCCTACAAGAACATTTGCATGAATAAAAACATGATTACTCTCATATATAGTGAATGTTAAAAAGTGTGCTACATATAGATGTAATATCTAACAGGGGTTTTAATTTATTTTTATCCTTAATTCGGGTTAATATTTAATATCAATGGTTAAAGGACATATTATATTAACATTTCCACTTTTATATATCCCCTTTTTTTAAGGATGAGTTGATGGTATCTTATGTATAAGCAGAATACTTTCATTAAAAAAGAAAAATAATTCTGTAGATAGATGAAAACCAGTTTTAAAACCTCTTTTATTTTTGAAACCTATATCTACCTAAATGCTTTGGAGTGTTAACCATTTCTGAATGCTTAATGTTGACTGCTTTAATGATGATTGTTCAGTACCCATACAAATGTTTTGGCACCAAGTAATATCTTGTTTGTTTGTGTGAATATAATCTGAAGGCTGCCACAACATCTAATAAAACTGTTTTCACTTTGAGAGGCATATAGACAGGAATAAAGGGCTGTTAAAACACATAGCATCCAAAAAGAAATTCACAACAGCCAGTAATGAACATACACGTCTTTTATTCAACTTGTGGTGAGTTTTTTGTGCTCTTTATAAAAGTGTGATTCAAGGCCTTTCACGTATATTGTAGTATATAGGAACATTTCAAGATGAAATATACTATAACTGGTCTTACTGCTGATACATCTTCCTTAAAAATATTCCAAAAAATAACTCAGAAGAGAGTAGAGCAGATCAAAGTGTTGATATCTGTGTATATATGGACATCAGGACTTTACAGTTTCAAATCTTCCATGCTTCTAGTGAAGAAAACTAGTGCTCTCTCCCAGGTCACCAGTGTCATTTTTAGGGCTAATCAGCAAGGTTTTAATGACAAACCTTTGTCCTTCTAGTGACTCAGGTTCAAGTCAATCCAGCCTTTCCATGTAAGCATTATGCCAGCGATGCGAGACTCCACCCAAATAAATCTGAAGTCAGACAACAAAGTATATATGGCATTGAGGACATTTTTTTCACGGCAAACAATTTTACACACTGTCCTGAGTTGACCATATGATGCTTTTATCCCCAGTCGTCTCATTCTGAATGGTGAGTTTTGCACCTTTAAGAGTGCCTCGGAGAGTGAAGGGGGGGAGAGAAGAAGCAGCAGGTTTTTTTTTTTCAGACACTGTATTCACTCCCAAATTTGCTCTAAACCTAGACACACACACACGTGTGTGTCTGTGTGTGTGTAAGTGCATCTTCATTTAGATATGTACACATATATTTATATATTGAACAAAATTATATGCTTCTTACATGTGTTAATATTTAAGATGTTCTCACACTAAATGGAAGCAACAGCAGCTATTAGTTATTCAGCAATTGAGATTAATGCAGTGTTCTTCTACATTTGGAATAGAGAAGTATAATAATTAGATAGGTGGGAAATTCAGGAATCTCCAGAATGTAGACTAACTACCTGGTGTAGCATACAGAAATTGGATGTAATTGTATATATATATATATATGCTTATTTATTTGTTTTGTTTTTTTTTTTCCAGTGAGGCAAAGACACTGCAGTCCCCAGAGGATTTTTTTTCCCTGGTATGTTCAACTATTTTTAGCATTCCTCAGCGGTGCACCAAAAAGCAGAATTATTTTATCTCTGTGGGGGCCTGTGAATTTCATGCAATGTGGGCTTCTGTGAACAGAGTTCAAAATGTATTAGAAAAAACAGGTTAATTTTTACAGTAAGAGGTTGAAATGTTGAACTGCCCTACTGTGGCAGTATGAAGCATCCCACAGATAACGGTGGGGGACCGAACTCCTAAGAGCTACACAGAATATAATACTATTTACTGTTTTAATTGTAGACAAGAACTCTATTCCTTTTCTGGAATTTGTAGTTCCCTTTAAAGTAGAAATAGGGTAATACTTCAAAATCTGCTTAACATATTTAATATCTTTAATTTGATGTTTTTACTTTCAGATTTGTTTGTATTCAAAATAGCAGTAATTGGCAGCTGAAGTTGAATCATAGCATCTGGGTTCTAGTCTATTCATGACATCAGTATATTTTTACTGCTTGTAAACATGCCCTCAGATCATCACAAAATGTCACAGAATTTGAATAACTAGAAAAAGCAGAGAGAATTTATGCTGCCATTGCTCCAAACACTACACACGGCGTGTACCGATGGAGATTGAGTTAGAGACACACTGGGCCAGAGGAAAGGCAAGAGCAGGACTTTTTATAATGCTCTTCCTCCTCTTCCACCTTCAATCTGAAATCCAGACTAGTAAAGAGGAAAAGAAAAAAGACTTTGTACTTACAATTGGTTTTTAGACTGAGAAGGAAAAAGCGGGTTTTATTCTCAGAAAGGGGAAGACTCCATTCAGAAAATTGGAAGGAGCTCTTTCCACTGTCTTAAGAGGATTTTACTGAATACTACAGGTTTACTACAAGCTTCTGTCAACTGTTTAGTTACTCTGACAATGAATGACGTTTAATCCTGTGAGGGTCATACCCTGGGGACTGAAAGATACTATTCTTATAGTGCAGACAAATAAACCTATTGCTTTGGGGCTGTAGGCACTTTTCCCCCCACTATCCTTTTTCAATTTATGAAGAACATTTGCATTGTAAACCTTGAGGCAAATACATACATCTATTCAGACCTACACATGTACTCAGCTGAGGTCCTGGCTGGCAATTTAAAGGGGAGCCAGGAAAGGCAGCAACTCTATAGGTCATGGAGTCCAAATTCCTTGATGGAAAGAGGCAAAGTCCTAGCACCACAGCAGTCTGATACTTCAGGCCAGAGCAAAGTCCTTGGGACATCAAAATGTGCAATTACAACTTGGTTTCTAGCAGGCATGAAGCCAGTGACAAATATTACACATGTAATGACTACTTTGTGTGCTGGCAAAATGCAGGATGTATTTATAACTAAATGAGACATTTGATTCTGAAGTGTCTTGAAAAACTGAAAAGTTGTTTCTTACTTGGTCAAATATTAGTGGGATGAGGTTTTTGGAAACTCATTGGGACTCATAATCAGTGTATACTTACTTCCACAGTGTTCTCTTGGTTCTGACTTTTACAGGTGGATGTAATTTGATGATAGCCATGAAGGGTCTCAAAAAGACTTCTGAAAACTGACTAGATACCTCAAAGTGTGAAAACTCAAAATGCTAAAAGGTTAGTCTTTAGGAAACACTATCAAATTGTTTCCTAAAGGATATAATATGATGCAAAATAAGCAAAATTCCTGTCTGAATAAGTGTAAGATTTAAGATCAAATATGTTGTAGCCAGATCTCAACTGGGAAGGGGAAGCTTATATTGGTAAACTGTATAAATTTGCAGGTCTCTTCATTATGGTATAAACAGAGCACTAGAGACCATGGCCTAGAACTCCAAGTATCATAAGAGAGCCTGAAATTTTCCTTTGTACTTGAAATTTCCCCTTGTGGTGCTTGTTTCTATATTTGGAACACTGCAAGTTATTAGAAATAATAATAATAATAATAATAATAATAATAATAATAATAATAATAATAATAATAATAATTTATATAAAGATCTATGGTAGGTCACTTTTAGAAACTTTTATGAAATATAATGCTTCTATCTGCAACTAGGCACTTAAGAGAAAGAGACATAGTAGTCATTGCCAGTAATTCCTTAAAAATTATAACCTCCTTTAAAAGCTATTTTGAAATAAAGACGTGTAAAAATATCCTTATAAAACCATTACTGTTTTCCATCTCCATTCCTTACTTAGAGTACATATTATCATGCTGAAGGGAATCAGCTCCTGTGACCTGGGGTTTTGACTGTACTCCCTCTCTCATTATTTGGGGAAAGGGTGCTCGCTAGGAAAGGTAGTCAATGATTAATTTTAGTGTAGTTTCCTTCACCCAATGAAAATCTGGTTAAGTTGTCCCTAAAGGAGTATTTTAAAAAATATTTGTTAAAAAAGCATCTTTTGGACTTGGAACTCACCATCATTTTCACAAAACCATCAGGAGCTGTTAAGATATTGATGAACATGTGGCGACAACATTAGCTATAAAATCCCTTTGCAATTTGCTGGGAAAAAAGAGATCCCCAGATTCAAGTAAAACTTATTGCTTTGCTAGCCCAGCATGAGGAACTCCTGATTCCCCACTTGTCTGCTGTGTTTAAATATTATAACTCAAATATGCTTACATAAAAGCTTATTGATTGGAAGAATCACTTGCTTTTTGTGCATTAGTTAACCAGGCTGCTGTTTTGAAATCTGTCCAGGAACCCACAGTGGAACCTTTCCTAATCCATCTGTTTAAGTCTCAAATGGTTTCACTGCTCCAGTCACTTACCAGCACTGCTGGAATGTTAGTGCTTTATGATTAAAGGATATTGTTGTTCTTTTCATCCATCATCCTGGACTTTGCTATTAATAATACAATCCTTTCTTTCTTTCTTTTTTCCTTTTTTTCCTTTTCTTTGCTGTTTCCTTAAAAAGCTGCTTAGATTTGCTGTTGTTCTCTGTTTTCCCTTATTCAGATTAGTCATTTACAGCAATGAAGGTAGATGGACAAAAAAATAAATTGCACCAGCTCTTTCTGGAAAATATGCACTGCCTTGCAGTATTTGAAAAATGAATGGGGAAAAGACAAAAGAAAATTAAGCTAAATGTGAGAGAGGAAAAGATGGAATTGTAATTGGAGACATCAAACTATATGGAACACTCTGTGACTCCAGAAACATGTATGAATTATTGTTTCCTACTCATAGTAATGTCTAAATGCATTTTTTTCAGCATGTGCTTCTGATTAAATTCTATTATTGGGAAAAATCTGAGATTTAATTTCTATTCAGATGGAGTATAGTATGTGAAAAAGAGCCTACTGTACTTCTCTAAAATAGCTAAGCTGTATTTGGATATAACTGTTGATCAGTCACATTTCATACAAAATGAGGAACCTTCTTGGTTTTTCTATCTCTCTCCAAAGGAAACAGAAATTAAGAAAACAATAAGGATTTCCTTTTTTTCCTTTATAGGTGGATAGGAGTCATGGATGTTAAAGGAGACATTAACCAGGCTGTTGTGAAAGATCTGATACCAGCTTTGGTCGAAGGGGATGAGTGTCATCCTGAGAATGCTCCTCTCTGGGACAGGAAGCCGACGGAGCGAAGCCCTGAGAACACGCCGCGACACTTCACATTCCATCCGCAGACCTATAAAGAGATGAAAAATGAGCCTTGTCCAAAGCTCTTACCTCAGCACCCAGTGGCAAAAAGAAAATGTGAGCTTGGGACCAGGTCTCTTTGAAGCTGATTTTTTCTATTTTTTTTTAAACACTCCAACAGGCCTCTGGTGGTTACAGGTATTGATCGTCAGAAAGTAATCTGTTCAGGTTTGGGGGCATGCCAGACCGAATCCTGGAGTACATTCTTTCCTCTCCAAGGACACACTGAGCTTTTTACTGTCCACACTGGCATGCTTGTCAGCTGCCTGGCTTCTTTGCCTTTACTGCTTTTCCTGTTTGTGGAAAGCATATAATTAAACCTCCCTTATACAAATATTATGTATTGCTACTTTTGAATTTTCTGCCAGTGCTGAAGGTTTTTTTACCCCATTTTTTAACCCTCATTTTTCTTCTATAATCATTATTTGATTCCCTCTGGCTGCCTTCTACTTATTTGTAGTAGTACCATTCATCCATTGAGACTTTTCCATCTGTCACACAGTTTTGCTTTCTCTCCCCAGAAGCTTTCTTCTCCTACTGTGCCGTGCATGATTCTTTTGGTTTAGTTGCATGTTTGTATGCTCTTTTTAGTATTTTAAAAAATGCTTCAGTATTCAGAAAAAAATACAACAAGAAGAGGAACAAAACTCCAACATAGTAAAGAGCAGCTCAAATCCAACACTGCACACAGAAACAGGATGAGAAGACTGAGATTCCTGGTGAATTAGGGAATGAACACACATAGAGCTAGTGGCCAGACCTTGCTCTCTCTAAATTGTTTTCATTGCCTTCAAAATCTTTCCATTTTAGTGCTAGATAAATAGGTGATGTCAGGAAATGTTGCATTCCCTCTGCTGTACTGACTCCCTTTGGTGTATTCATTATAAAGACTATCTGAGGAAAACCAAACATACTCAGGTAAAATATTGTGATTTCCCACACTGTGCCATTCTTTAAGAAAATAATGTTTTAAAGTGTCAGTCTCTTACTAAAACAAGATCATAGTAATATCCTACATTTAAAATTAAATGAGCAATTTTTGTTTGCAGAGGTTAGATATCAAAGAAATGCAGCACTTGTTAGTGTTTCCCAGGTGAAATGCAGGAAGGGCTAAAGCCAGCAGCATAACCCCTCAGAATTATTGTTTTTTCTCTATGTATGTTCGACACCTATTAAAGCAAATCTTAGTTTTTGACGTGAGCAAGAATAGGAAATTTAACAGCAGCTCTGCAGATCACTTGTGATTGAATCAAATCTCAAATCTTTAGTCTTGGAGAGCTCACAAAATTACCTGCTTACCTTTATACATTTTGAATATCTCTTTATTAATTTTCTCTTCTTTTCCTCTTATGCATCTCATTTTATCTTCTTATGTTCTCGTTTCAAAAGTTCCTGCAAGTTTATCATTATTATTAGAATTAGTACAAAGTATGTGTTTAGAACTGCTTCCATTGTTTATAAAATTGTATCTCTGGCTGTATAGAAAGTGCTGTTAGTCTCCAAGCAAACACAAAAGCTGTGAGTGTATCCTTGTGTGAATGGCAATCCCCAGAAAGTTTCCTTTGCTACCAGCTACTTCACTTCACTGTTCTGAGAATGAAATGGGTGGAAAAAAAATCAGAATCTTTAGTACGTACTTGTATGGGCAAATGTCTGAAAATGTAGGTATTTTACAAAAATCCTATTCATTAAATGTTGTCATGTGAAAGTAAGGGTCATTCAGACCCTGATTTTACTTTACCTGAACCTTAAGGTGCTTTGCAAAGGAACATAAATGGTTCCTTTTCTGGAATAAGTTATGAAAATAAAATTTAAGAAAATGAGTGAGAAGGCAAAAGAGGAAGGAATGTGAGAGAGACAAACAGCTCCTGCCGTCCCTCCTGACCATTGACAACTTTTCTGTGTTTCTTTTCAAGAATAAATGATTAAAAAATAAGAAGGGTGAAAGTGTTTTTTTGCATTTGTGTGTGTAATCACAAATTTGATGGTCCCACTGCATGATCAGTGTACACCTGTATCATTTAAGTCTATCCTGCCTGCTCTGGAAGACCCTCAGTGGGTGAAATTTCACTGCTGCAGAGGGAAGCTAGTCCAGAGCATTATTAAAATCAGAAAATTAAGTCTATTCTTTTATTTTTTTTTTTTACCCAGAACGGATTAAGCAAATATATAATTATCTTCTACACTGTAGTCATTGCTCAAATGCCTCCCTCCATTTTCTTTGGTTTAAGGTTAAGCAGGTGCAGTTCCTTTGGGCTTTCCTCACAGGCCTGATGGTTTTCATTGGACTCCAGCTGATCCACTTCTGTCCAACATGAGGGCTCAGAGGAATGTGCAAACCTTCATATGGCACCTCCTGGGCTGCACAGATAGATTATTTTGTCCGCCTTGCCCATGTTGGTAGGTTTTTTTCATGTAGCCTCATCACATTCTTTGAGTCTTTTTTGAGGTTAATAAATTTCTATTCATTTGTTTGTGTATACTGCAAAACGAAGTAAATTTGGGTGGCAGTATGATGAAAGAAGAAGGGACCTTATAGCCATGAAAACCAACCCAGTTGGTGGATGTGGTAAACAAAACAAATGACCTGCATGGTCTTCTGAGTTAGTTTTGGGTAGTCCTGTGAGCAGCAGGGAGTTGGATTCTATGATCCTTACAGGTCCCTTCCAAGTTAAGATACTCTGTTCTGTTCTGTGGACACATGAGGGGAGGCTAACACCAGTGGGAATCATTACATGTGCAGGAACACATTCTCAAAACCTCACAGAGCCAGGAGCTTGATGTGACAGGCTTGCTATTGGCCCTGTTCTGAAAGGGTTTTATTCCCATGTGTGTAAACTTAATGAAATGGAGAGGACAAAGAAGAAAGGGATTGTTACTTAGCCTAGGGAATCAGTAGCACATGATGAAGGCATTTCACTATGCACTGGGCTTCTACAGTCTTGGCAAGAATAGAAAAAAAAATACTGTACCCAAATAGCTGAACAATTTTAATTTTTTTTTAATACAATATTTAATAATACTAAATCTACACCAGTGTCAAAAACTGACCCAAGTGATCAAAGTAGTCTTCAAGGAGAAGTCTGGACACAAGAAGGACTGTATGTACTTTCAAGTGTATGATCAAGTAGGCTGTTTTTCATGTGAGGCAGTTATTTCTAAGTTACTATTTTTCAGTAGGATTGTGTACAAATCTTCGTGTACAGCACTAATCTGAAAATCTAGTTCTGTCTTTGTGGCCAATACTTTTTGTCTTTTTCTTTTGCAATGAACTGGAGTGGCTCTACCCATTAACTGAAATTTTCTTTTAAAAGCTACTGGGGTTTTTTCCCTTCCTTCCTGCTTCATGCCATCACTTTAAGATTTCAGAGTCATAGACCAGAGTGCTTGTATTAAATGAATATATTTGACAGGAGTTAAGTCTTTTGGGCATTGCAATAGGTTTTCCTCATCTTGGCATGTGAAGACTGAGAGTGTTCTTTGACACCAGCAGCAGAGGATGTGAGCACAGCAACTTTCAGGGCATCAGAAGTGTCAGCATAAGGAAAAATCAGCAAAAGTAGACAGTGTTGAGGTAATTTTCCCACACCGTGCCATGAATTTAGCCAACTGGTGCTCCTGTGAGTTCTGGGCTGACAGAGTTTCCTTCTTTGTTGCTAAATATCACATAAAGTGTTCTGTCAGCATCAAGACTTGTTCACTCCCCTTATGTAGTAAAATAAAAATATAATCCTTATGCCCATGTTTGAAATTTGAGCATAAGTTAAAAAAAAAAAAAAGAATAAACCTTTCCAACAGGCCAAAACTGTATTTTGGAGGTTCATTTTTCAGAACATCATGTAGTCAATGCTGTCGAGGAGAGCTGAAGGCAAAAGATATGTAGGGGACAAGTACTAAAAATTGAAAATCTTACTCCCATTAAAATGCATGGGATTTCTGCCAGTTGCCATAGACATCAGTGGCAGCAACATCCTGCTATTTTTTTTTTTTTTTTACTTTCTGCTTTCCTCATCTTTTTATTTATTTTTGAATCCTGAGAAAATGACATAAAACACACATTTCTGGAATGGTTTCCAGGGTGTATATCAGAGATTTACTAATGTTATTAGGATTAAAACTACTTAGCTTTGTTCCAAATTTCATAGTGATGATTAGAACCTATGGTCAGGAGGAAGTATAGTTACAGTTTAGGGGCATCTGATCTCATGAGTACTGATAAATATGGTTATGGGTCTGAGTTTTGCTGCACCCAGCTGGGATTTAGCTAAGGGTAAAAGTGAAAGTCTCTCTTTCTGTGTGGCACAAACATCAGATGAGAAAGTGAAAGCTCTGAATCACCAGAGAGCTTTCAATTTTAGCATGGTTTTGAAAAGGAAGATTTCTGCACCTGAAGAGTTTTGCATATATGCTTTACTGACAAAGTATGACTGCACATTTGTTTGCACAGTATAATTTCTACTGTTTTTCTTGTTCTATTTTAAATTTCTAACCTCTTCAGTAGTGGTATTTTGCATGTAATCTGGATCTAATATAATTGCTTTAATATGTGCCACGATCTTGAAATGAAGTAATCCACTGTAAAAAGGGCTGCAAAAGTTGGTCTTTGAAGGAATTTCCTCTCCTTTCAATGTCTCATAAATGTCTCCAAGTCAGAATCACTGCTGTTTCTTTTCCTGTTTCAGCAGCTGAGATTCTTAGAGAGGTTGTCCTGCATCCTCCATCCCAGCCACTGCCTGTGGGACGGATTGATGCCCAGAAGTTTCCTCTCTGTCAGGGTTTGTCACCTCCATTTGCCAAGAGCAAAATGTGTGTTCTAGGCTTAGGAATCCAGATATTGGCAATAACCTGGCTGCCTTCCTTGGGAACTTCTGAGTGGCTATTCCTATAAATATACCTCCATTTCTTTAGGACTTCACTCAGGAAAAGTATTGACTGAAAAATGTCAAGAAGCACAAAGACCTTGACTGTACTCAAAGCAGTAAAGGTTCAGAATTGGGAATAACTTTATCCAGGATGGAAAGAAGCCTCTTAGTGTATTTTTATCAGGTGTCTGACAATTCCCTAGATATCAATATTTGACACTTGTATTTATCAAAATGAAGAATGTTTTCTTATAATAACAGAGGGATCCTGAGTTTCCCCTTTCACTCCTCTTTCTGTCAGTGCTGTTCTACAACTCTCATATAAATGGATTCATTTAAACTCAAAGTATTAAATAGGTTCTTTCCCTTTAGATGTTAATATTTTTATGTTAAAAAAACAGGCTTTAAAATATCTTCTTGTCTTTTTAACCTCTAATAAAAAATGTCATGATTTTTTTCTCAGCATTTTTAGTTAAAAACACAAAGTCAAATGGATTATATGTGAATTAAGAAAAAACAAGAAACCTAGGTAATGTATTCCTGAAAATTTAATTTCCTAAAAGAACAATATTTTTCTATACCTCATAAATATTATACAGGATCAACCCTTGAAAGTAAATAAAATGGAATTACTATTGATGCTTTATATGATATTCAGCATCTTTAAATGATAATCCAGGATTAAATCTTTGTATAAACTGAAGTAGTCTGAGTAATTTCATCTCAATTAGTGTGCCTTTTGTTTGTGTAAAAAAACTATGCTGATTTTTTTAAAGAAAGTTAAATGCATGGAGTAAAACAAGCTGCAAGCACACAAGTTTAAGGATAATTAACACAGCCCTTAACACAGCTTCTCTTTTTTTTTTTTTTTTTTTTTTTGTATGGAAAGGTCAGCAAAGACAGCAGAGATCAGTTTGGAAGGGTAGGTTACTGTAGAATGTGTGGAAAACCACAAACCATGTTGCAATCTTTGTCATGGCAAATTGTTGGTACCACTTTTAGCAAAATAAAAGGATACCTTAAGCTTCTCTGCTTGCAGTGTAATTGGTTTTGAGGCAGCATTTTCAGTTTAGGGCAAGAAATTACTCAAGCATGTCCCCCTCCATCCTCCACCCCATCCCCCTCCCCCCCTGCTTTTTTTTTTTTTTTTTTTTTTGTCACTGATAAACTGTAACTAGGTTTTCTGAGAAAGTACATCATCCAGTGCTTCCCCACGTCTTTCCTTGAACTACTTCTTTTGTCTGTCTCCATTACACCCGTGTGCAGTGACACAATGTTTCTGCACAGTGGGAGCTTGCAATCTCTGAAGAGGCTTTCCAGCATTGCTTTTTAGACTGAAATCATTACAATCTTCAATAGGTACTTGGATTTGAAAAACTAGCACATTATTATTCTCTGGACTGTCTGGATGTAAAAAGAGGCTATTTTCTTGCTTCCTTTTATTTATTTATGTCCCTGGGTACACATTGCCCTTACACCTAACTTTAGTTTGTTTGGATCTCAATCGGAGCTGCAATTCAGATGTCTTGTGCTGTTTGTGTTTTTCTTTCATGTAAGGTTTTACATTATAAATGAGAACTCTGTCAGAGAGATTTATATTTTGGTTCTACTTAATGCTTTCGAGTTGCACATCCTTTTTTGTATGTGTAATTATCATAGTTATTATTATCACTAACACGGTGCAGCATATTGTAGGGTATGTTACAATAAATGTTATGATGTGCAGCGTAACAGATGTTTGTTAATATGTCTATGATTTTTAAATGCCAACAAGTTGCATAGCTTCAGAGGACCTTCAAGTTATCTCATCAGATATCCTCTAAACCACAAGCTGCATCTGTTGTACCAGTAAAACATTATCTTGAGCCCAGGGACTTTGGTTAGGTTAATTTGTCATGGGACACAACAGTTGTTTCCTCTAGCAAGAGGAAGAGAGATCAGGATTCTAGCAGAACCTAAGGACTGTGTTGTGAGTGGAAATGGATTAGGAAAGGCTTGCCCAGGTAATTCTGGCTATACTCTGTGACCCTTTCTGCAGAAAAAAGACTCCAGACTCCTCCTGAAGTCCTGCTGAATTCACCAGAAAGGAAACTCCTCTCTAACCCTAAGCCTGGTGCGTGTTTACCCTGGACATGAGAGCAAGTGGTGGTCAAACATCTCAGAAAGTTGATGAAATTAAAAAGACAGTGCCACCATGTCAGGGAACATGTATTAGCCTTGTTCCTTTTGTGTAACAAATACAAACCCCCCCTCCCCCAACTCTGCATTTTGACTGTTTAAAGGCTGTAACTCAATAGAACATTAATGATTCATAGAATAGACTTTTCTAAAATATGCAAAATGGAAAATTCAATTTTTTTTTTCATTGCTATTTCATACATACAGTAAGGCAAGAACAGGTACAGACCAGCCTCTACAGTCTTTGGTCTTGTAATGCATACAGTGGTTTTCTCTTAGGGGATCAACTTCTGGAGTTCTGTTGAATGGTTACAGCTCTAGGAAAACCTGTATGACAACAGTTGCATGGTCTTGCCAGGGGAAAAGCACAGATCAACAGTACCAGCTGAGAACAGCCCAGTTTGGAAATCACTCACATTGTATTTTTCAATGACAGTAACAAAGATGCATCAGAGCCATGGTTTGTTTAGAAGTAAGGTAACCTTTAACCAATTTTGTATTGGCCATACCTGCAGAGGCTCTGGACTAAATTACACAGCTCTGATTGTCCGTGGATGTCTGTTTCCTAATGCTTGGGAAATTTTTATTTTGATGGAACCTTTCCCTGCACTCAAAAGAAAGAAATAAATCAGGCAAAAATTCCTGCAAGTGATTTTAAAAACTGTCTAAAAGCATTCTGAGGCTCTCATTGTTAATAGGTGATGGAAAATTCATTGATGCAAAGAGCTGTGTTATTCCTGGCCATCAGTTTGATCCCTAAAAGACCAAGAGGTATCTTGAAGCAGAGAGAAGAATCAATTCTTCTAGCCTGTCTTGAATTTTTACTCAGGCCCAAGGAAAGAAGAACAGAGCACAGCATTTTCTATCAAAACGACAGAGCTGAGATTTGCTCTGTTTTCTAAGCAGTAAGGTTGCAGCCTGTTGCATTTATTGATAAGTGGCTTATTGTGCTTGTGCTGCTTCCCAAGCATCAGTCCTCTCTTCCATTAATTTTGTGGCCTTTCGAGGGTGGCAAAACCCTAACCTAAATTAGCATAGAATGGGTGCTGCCAGCTGTAATCTGTAACTGGAATTTCATATTACAACCAGGTTTTAATAAACATAAACACTGGCTTGAATCTATGCTAATGTCCTTCTTGCAGTCTCTGGATAATGTAACTCTGTACAGTAAAGTGTGTGTCATGTTTTCCTAACATCTTACAGTTACTCAGCATTAACCTGCTGGGCACACTGGGATTCTAAGGAACCTGGACAGAAAAACAAGCTGCTGCTGAAAACAACACAGGGATCAATATCTTGTATTACTGTAAAAATCCTTCTGGGCTTAAAACCTTATTTTCTTCTGTTTGGCAGGGAGCCCCAGAGAGTTGCAAGGAAGGTGAATCACAGCACTTGTAGCAAATGTGTTCCAGCAGATGTTCCTGGTTTCATGGACTTGAAGGGATTTAAGGCCAGAAGGGGCTCTTGGATTGTCTTGTCAGACCTCCTAGTTAGCAGGGGCTGTAGGACATTCTGGTATAAATCCTTGTCTTCCATTCAGTAACTGCAAAGAAAAGGCTGTCCTTTCAGAAAGGTGACCAATCTTGACATCATTTTTGGCAGTGTTTTCTGCTGTTCTGATGGCTGATTGTCCTTACTGTGGTAAACGTGGGCCTTATTTTCTATTTACTTGTCTTTGACTTCCAAAAATCTGATCTCACCATGCCTTATTTAGGCTAAATAAACTTTTAAATGTGGTTTCTGATTTTTTTGTGATCAGCTTTCTCTTCTCTAACTCTTTCCTTGATAAGGAGAAAAATATCTCAAGGCCTAAAATGAAAGGTAGGCACTTCAAAACTTTAATTCCTCTCATCATTCTTTGTCAATATTGACACATTAAATCACCTTCACAGTTTAGATTCCTATCATACACATGGTGTACAAGGTATTGAGAGAGCTTTTAATTTGAAAAAGTAATTCTAAAAAAATATTGCAACAAGCATATTTTACCGACTGAAAATCAAAATTGTGAACTCTACAAGACAACTGCATCACCTGAAACAGTCAGGCATTTCTCAGCTACACCTAGTTCAACAACTAGATGAGTACATGAGAAAGAGGCATCTTTAGAAGCCCCACATTTAAGGCCTGATCCTGCTCCTGCTGCAGTCGGAGTGTGACAGTCTCCACCAGCTGCACTAGGGGTTAGATCAGGACTTTTCTGAACAGTATGACTGTTTCTGGCAAAGATGATACATTTAAATATGAAAAGTAATGAAGTAAGCATGGAAAACTGTGGTTTAGTTGGAATCTAATTTTCATAGCTTTAAAAAAAATTAGAGATAGATATCTCTATTGTAAGTATAGAAATACATAAAAGTAAGATACAAGTAAAAAAAAGATGGCTGCATAAATTAAATTGTGTCTGCTGAAGTTATTAACATCACAAAGCTACATGTTAGAGGTAGAATCCTGACCTTACTGAAGTAGAAGAGATGTGCTGCCTTTAGAAACATAAAATTTTCTTATTGATTTGAATTGGGTAAACTAAATTTTTCTTTTACTTCATTAAAGAGCATAAATTCTGCTGCAAATATAAACTTGGGGCAGAAAAAAATACCTGTTATCATAGATATGCAGGGGAAGGAACTGGGGAAATAGGGAAATATAATTCCCTTTTGGTTCTGTTGGATTATGTGTGAGGCCAGGGAAGCATTGTTTCATCTTAGATAGGTAAGGATATTCTCACCACTTAAGAAAAGGCATCATGTTCAAGGAGGCACTGGAAAAAAACTGGAAAGGCATGGATAAATTCACCTACATCTTCCAAATTGTTTTCAGGATATAAGAGATTAAGAAAACCTGCTGTCTGTCAGTATGCCATGACCACACAGAGTGTTGGCCGGAATGTCTTAGCAGTGACAATCACAGGTAAATCCAAGTGTGGATTTTTGCACTGTTGGAGATGGATGTGATTCTATCACTCTCATTTATGGGGTGATTTCACCTAGACATTTAGGAATATAGCTTAGTGCAAGAGAAAAATCTTAAATGCTCAGAGTTCTGAATACCTGTCTTCATTAAGGGTAAAGAGCTCTCAAAATCTTCCCTGGATTTTTTCCTCATAAGGGATTATAGGTCTGTTTTTCAACTTGGCATTTTAAATGGTAGGTTAGATATTTAGAGCTGGCATCCTAAAGAATTACCTAGCGTCCTAAGTGTTGTTAATTTCTCTTCTTCTGTTGCGTAGGAAGGAGGAAGGAAAACACTAATAGGGAACTTCAGTCATATATTCTGAGAATTTTTCCAAACAGCAGAAATCTTTGCCTTTCAGAGGTCTGGATGATTTCCCAGTGCATCACCATTAATGTCTCTGTTTATCTCACTTCATCCTAACTTAGAATATGAAGTAACTTCTAATAATTTCACTTTTAGCTTAGCACTGCAGAATCTATTATTGCAGGGCTGGAATCACATGCCATCTCAAACCCCAGTCAGTGCTGCGTAAGTGCTTTGAATGATGACAGATCAAGGGAAAGAGGGTCTGAATACATAATTGCTCCAACACACAGCTAATATTGGTGGATAAAGCTATGGGCACACAATTAAGAAAACATGCCTGATAAAACAGCTCTTTTTAAATATATGGGAATGAACTATAACTAGTTACAAAGGCTTGTGAACTTCCCTTGCCTTCCCGAATGTCACTGCCTCAGATTGCCTTGGCAGCCTCATGTATAGTGTTTGCTTCATGCATAATGATTTCCCTTTCCCCCTTCCCTTGAACGCTTTTGCCTTTTCGACTAGTTACTGTTACCACCATTTAATAAGAAGCCTTTCCTTGGCTTTCTAATCGAAAATTTGCTTTTATCTTTCTTCATAAAAGAATTGAAATGGCTTCTCTCAGGTTTCTGTAGCCTCTGGGGAGATAAGGACCCTGCGGTTAACAGGATGAGAGATTTTTGTTTAGAAATTTTTATTTAGACAATGAAAAATGACCTCTGTAAACTCAAAGCGATCTTATTTTGGGGCTCTGGGCTTCTGGCAGATAAATCAATTGGGCCCTTGGGACAGCAAAGGAAAAACCTTTGCAGTAACTATGTCAGGACAACGCAATAGATTTGTTGTGAGGATGCAGTTGTGTTGAAGGTAGAATGCACTTAAAAATAAATATCATTTTATTTTCTATAAAATATTCAGGATTTGGATAGTAAGCTTTTCAGCTGCCGCGAGAAAATATATTTTTTTGTTTGATATAAACTTGGGAAAAAGCCTGATTTCTTCTGGGAAGGGGGAAGCGGAGGGAAGGGAGTTGGTAGGATACAAAGGAAAGATGTTTTAACAATTAAATATTCAATTTCACAATAAAGAACTTATTAAATTCTATCTTCTCTATTCCTCTTTTAAAACAACAATCCTTTTTGCTGATATGAGTCTCTTATGTGAATACAAGGCCCTAATTTTATTATTTTTAATTTTTTTAAAATTATTTAATTATTACCTAGCTGAGGCTATGGCTTCAATCACAACAGTTTTCACACCTATGTGTAACCCTAAAGAACTTTTCAGATCTTCACAGCATGAACTTGCAGAACACATTTGCTCTGAAGAACAAGCGTAGCGTTTTGCTGTGCATTCTCTACCTGTTTCATGCAGAGTGCTGCTACAGAGTGAAAAGTTATGCAGACATAAATTGCAAATTTGACAAGGGAGCAAATGAGGAAACAGATGCTTAACTAAAATGTATTGATGTGCAATTGTCAGTGAGTTGGTGGGTGTTGAATAACGCAGTTAAGATGCATCAATGATGCCTTATTTCATCTTAAATAAAAACTAATGTAAATAGAATTGGAGAGTGTGATGCAAAGTAATGAAAGGCAGATAAATGTGTGTGAAGCTATTGTCACCCCACCAGATGCAGTCCGACATTTCTTTGTGCAAAACACCCGCCCCTGGCAGTGGGCTCAAGCTGCCATAAAGAAGCAAGGTCTGTTGAGGAGGGTGTCTTATGGATCCAGTTTCCCATTGGGAGGCAGCTGAATTTGGAGAAGTTGCAAGTTATGTAAGGTTTTTGGTAGTGGTAAATGCCACAAAAACCTTCATTCCTATTTACTTGGTTAAGGAAGGCATGACTCAAGAGCAGAATTGCAAGTTTGATGGTTCTCTGATACAGAAGTGGACTGAGGATTTACATCCTATGTAGTACTATTGTTTCAATTTTAGTTTGTATTCAAAAGAATATAAACTAAACAATGTATATTTACTTTATATTCAAAAGAATATAAACTAAATAATCCCTATTTCTTTCATATGTTTGTTTTTTTTCCCTGTGCACCAAGACAGCTTCAGATAAAGAAAATCCAAGAAATTAATACAAGTGTCTTTTACACCATAATGGTGTCATGTGACCACTTAGCTGTCATCTACTTGTGAGTTTGTTTTTTCAGAACATAAAGTTAGCCACAAAGCAGAACTTACCTGGATTCCTCAGTACCCTTCAGCCTACCAATAACACCGGTGCCTTCTGTATCATTATCCCTGGGGCAGTAAGATATGGGCTTGTAAATAAGGTATGAAATAATTTATCAGAATTATAACAATCAGCAGAACTGGACAAACTCATATTTATTTAATATGAAACAGTAAGCAGAATCTCCTTGCAGTGAGTGAAACTGAAATCAAGTAAAATATCAGAAAAAAGGGTCACTTATTGTTTTCTAATGCTCCAGTCACTGATGTCCCAATTTATATTTTGCTATGGCATGAGGGGAGAAGGAGTTTTTGAGAATGTTTCCATTTTTTCTCCAGTTTGCAAACATTAACATTGAAATTCAGTTCAAAATGCCACTTTTAAACAGAAGAATCTCTTTAGAAAGCCTAGCAGTGCAGTTAAAATCAGACAAAATACATTGATTCTGTTTTAGCCATTATTCATCACACTTGCCTCTCTTGCAAGAGAGAGGTATTCTGGAAGACTGTCCTTCTGTGGTTTGAGTTTTAGCTTTGCCTATGAAAACAAGGGCAAATTGTATCCTTTTCGCTAAACAAATGTATGTTTATGACACCACAGAATTGTGTGTGGTGACTGTGCTTGCAGGTGACTTGTTTTTGAGGCTAGTAGTCCAGCTTTTTTTAGTTTGAATCCCATGGGTTTCTGCTCTGTAGTCTTAAGCCATTTTGTGAGCATTAGAGAATTCAGCCCTGCAGCCTTATGACACAGGCTGCAGTTTTGCTTGCAATATAACACAGTGGTGGTCAGCACAGGCCCCTGGAACACTTTTGCCTCGTGGACAGCTTGGGTATTGTTCCCATGCTGGGCTTATGCTGCAGGAAAAGCAGTTGGGCTCTCCTCACATGAAACATTAGTGGAAAATCAAATGCTTGGCAAGATGAGAAAGCAAACTGGGAAAGACTGCTGGGAGAAACAGTGCTGGCATCTTGGATACATTCTGCACGTTCATCTGGGCTGTGGGGAATCACGGTTCCTGGAGAGTTCCACCCTTACTGCTCTCCTATGGGGCTTTTTTCCTTTTCTTCCTCTCCCTTTTCTCCTCTGAGATATTTGTGTGAGTTTGCTGTGGGGTTTGCTGCAGGTTTGCTGCAGTTTTGCTGGTCTTTTTGAAATCAGCCATTTCCTAGAAGACTGATTATTCTACTCATACTTCATAATTAGCAAATTTATGTTCCCCGTACTCTATCTGAGTGCTTTTTCATGGGGCCCAAAATTCCATTTCTGAAGGCATAACATAATAAATCCAGTAGTTAAGGACGACAGCAGTGAAGTTCTTGTGCTTGATTAGAACCTGGAAAGTCCTTCTAGACTTTATGTTGTGTTCTGTACTGTTATTTAACTTCCTTGCAATCTGTAGTGAAGTTCCAGGGTAAGGAACTGAAGACATTTGGCTCCATCCTACTGGTCTGTCTGTGTCTTTAGCTTTTTTTTTCCTGGAAACCTGGCTGATATGCTGTAGCCTAAAAGCAGAGTTTGTGCTAACACATGAATTTACACTAATGCTAAGGAAGTTTGGGTTTAACTGCATGCTGGTCTAGTACAAAAGATTAGTGTGGACCACAGCCTGAGAGATTCTTTTCCACTAAACCTTGTCAGCACCCCCATTTTAGTGCTCCTTTGTACCACAAGAAAAATGCTGAGGGACGTTGGTATTAGTGGCAATAAACCTCTTCAATGCCAAGGAGGTAATTCTACAAAGCCAACATCATCTATTTCTGAGTTTTGAACTAAGTACTAAAGAATATTTGGTAAATGGCTTCTCTTTTCCAGTGGAAGCTGGACACTCTGTAACTGTAATGGCTACTGGGAAAATGCTTTCCCAGGAATTTTTTTCATAAAAGAAAAGGAACCCATAGCAGACGGTAACATCTAAGGCAGCAGGTGATTTCCTTTCTAAATTTTCCTACATAAACAATGTGGGCTGTAATAAAAAGAAAGAATTTGTCTGTTTGAACATTTGACTTTCTCATGAAAGATTTGTCTGAACTGGGCCCTGATGCTGGTTCATGTCCACATAACTCATCCTTTACAGTCATAGACTGATGTGACACAGGGCAATAGAAAGTGATGCATTGCCTGAATTTAAAGGAACACGGACTATTTCAGGATCGGCTGTGCAGTATGAGATCTGTATCAGATTTGAAACAAAGCTAACCAAGCAGACAGAGCAGTAAGATATCTATAGCATCCATTAATCAGTATATACTATGCTGTTGCTGGTTTCTTTTTTTCATTTTGGCTTTTCTGTGTGTGTTCACCATCTAACATTATTTGCTCGATGCCTTTTTAAAGAGAAGACAAATACACAAATTTACCTGGGAAACCATTTACAAATATTTTCTCCTCTCTGTTCTTTAATTTCAGGGCAAGAAATCATTCTTTTCTAACCACAAATACCACACCAGAGTATCATCTGTATGTCTGCATAAGCTTAGAGTTGTCAAAACACAAATAAGTCAGCATCTGTTGTTGCTGAATTGTGTTCTTCAAGCGTTCTTTCTGTATGTGTGTACCTGCACTTTCATGTCTTTATATTTAACAGGAGATAATGATGGCAGTGCCCATATGAGAACATTCCTAAAAAACCACCTTGCCCTTAGTTACATAAATCAGTGATATTTGTTTAAATTTCCTTTCATATCAGTAAACTCCTTGGAATCCTAGCAGAGAAGCAACATAGCTCTTCATCATTGAATGGTCAATGCACTTGGCTGTGATTTATATTCAGATGAGATCTTAAGTGTTTCTTTATAATCTATATGCTTCTGAGAACCTAGAGCCACACTTTATGCTAGAAAAATGTTTTGTATTATTGTCCTCAGTTTCTCCCTCTGAAACCTACTTCGGAAAATGCACAGGAGCTGCAGGCATTCTGTACTTGTCTTCTGAAGGAACAGCTATCAGTGTTGGTGTTCTGCTCTCTTTCTTCCAACAGCCAAGAGTTTAATTTTTCTTTGCATCAATTTGTCCTTTCCCTCTGTTTAATCAAAGTTCAGTTGCACCACACCCAGATATTAGAAATCTTGGTAGAAATAGTGTCTTCAGCTATGACAGCCTTGGTTGAGAATACTTCAGTAGACTGCTTGTAGTAACAAGTTTGGTATTTAAGAAAAATAAGTAGAACTAGCTTTTTATTTTGAATTTGGTTAACTTGCAAGCCCTTTGTTAGAAATACCACAGAGGAAAAAGCATTTTCCTGATGCATTACAAAAAGCCTTACAAAACAGACTTTTTAAAAAAAAATATTTTCATCATCTAGTATGCCTTCCTTCCATTTGGAAATTTCAAATTGTGCTTCCTCACCATTCTGTTACCTTCTATCACCCCTTTCTTGGTATGATATATGTTTTAAAATATTTTTCCAGGAAGGTTCTTATTAGGAGCACCTTAAAAATGTTAAGACTAATGTATTGCTTCTGCCAAAGAACTACTCAGGTTGTCCAGATATGAATCAGAATAATATGAATCAGATAATCATCAAAACAGTTTGTTTAAAAGAGCAGAACTTTTTTAAGTTGTCAAATGTTGCCCATCAGAGACTTTGTATATTAAGAAGCTTTCTGCTGACATTATTGTAGTAGAGAGAGCACAATCAAACAAGCAAAGAGGTTGTGTGCCTTTAAAAAGTTTTTTTCTTAGCAGTGTATTTCATATTTCCTTAAAAAAATTAATGCTACTTTTTCCATAGTATTGCTGTGACATTGTGTACTATAAAGTTTTAAAGCCAGACACCTTCTAGCAATAAGAACTTCAGAAGCAAAGCCTGCTGAAACCATCTGAACTGCTTCAAAAAGAGCATCCTCCTCTCAGGGATCAGCTATTTTTCCCAAGTTTGAAATTCTAACCTGGTAAATAGCATCAACAGGGGACTTTTCCCCCAACTCTTTTGGAGAACCCCACAGATATGAATATCTTCAAAGGAGGATCTGTTAAAAAATGTAACAGTCTTCAAAGGGGAAACACCACCCTCAGCAATCTGAAGTTCTTTAAAGTGGGAGCCCACCAGCACTATGAATCCTCAGAGGACTAACTCCCAGAGCACTGTGGAAATTTGTAAGAGAACAAGCCCTCTCTCCCAAATACCCAGTAGGCCATTATTTTCCTTTAAAAGGACTCTTACATGTGTACATTTATAATTACAGAAAGGGTCTTATTTAACCAGAGCCCTGTAGAACTCTCTTACTTTTAAAAACAAATATTGATTAAAAGAAAAGAATGACAGAGGAAAACAATTTGACTTTGCTGTTTTCCTTTTTCTTCTTTTATTTATACCTGATCTCAATATAATACACCAATAACACTTGGCTGGTGTAGCTCTTTTGATCTCTGTGACTCAAAAGTATTCTTCGAGAGTTGTGAAGAAACATTCTCTGAGCACAGTTATCCACTTATACTGCTGGTTAACTGGGAGTCCAAATACTCTGGCAAGAAGCACATTTAACACAGCTGCAGCATTTCTGGGTGTGTCCTTTCAAGTGGTACTTTCTAAAATTGATATTGACGGTTTGTGGTGCTGGCTTCCACCCTCCTCCTCTGTGTAAGAATTTTATTAGGTAGGGGTAGCTAATGTAGGCATTAAAGCCATTATCCCTTCCAGATGATGGCCTTCCAGGCATGCCATGAATGTCCAGGTAAGTTGGGCAAACAAGCCAGCTGCCTGCAAGAGAGGAGAGATGCTGAGGTGGCTTGGGCTACTCATGAGCATCCTTGGATACCTTTCCCGACGTGGATGTGGGCATGTCCTTCAAGCAGCAGGGAATTTACCATGCACTGTTGGGAGGCAGAAGAACCCTGTTTTGCTGAGATGGAGAATGGCTTGTCTGACAAAAGTGCCTGTGTCAAAGCCAACAACTGAAGTCAGTTCTCCTAAGTTCCAAATCAGAAGAATGGTTGGGGGGTTTTTGCATGTTTTTGCATCATCAGTCCATCATACATTCTACAGTCCATACATTGCATCTACATCTACAATCATTTGCATCTACAACCAAGTAGAACAGAATTTTTCCTGACCCCCAGGGTCTGTGAATGTATGACTCAAATACTGAGATTTACTAGTAAAATTTCTGACTTGTTGAAGAAATGACAGGAATAACTACATTTTACCTGTAGAAGCAAAAACATCATGCTCCATTCATGTATTTATTAGCATCTCCTCTTTCACAATGCTGTATGATTTATGGCTTCTAATGTAACTGTAAAATCGGAACCCCTCGTATCTTATGTTTAGTGATGTTTGATGGTTTGATTTCCTGCTACTTAGCTGATTCAAAAATGTGTGCCAAGAATATTATGCCTGATAGTAGCCTCATCTTCCACTATATGGAGGGAAAAATATCTTTTGCAGTATTTGATAAATATCTTTACACTTCTTTGATGATAGTATAGTATGATATTTGTCTTTTTTTTTTTTTTAATTTTCTTACTGAAAATAGCATCTTCTGTTTGGAAGTGACTTAGGTGTTTGGGTCTGATACCAATAACCACATTTATCCCATCAGCAGACTAACTGTGTTTTGCTGTTAAGCCCTGATAGTTGCATCAGTGTGTATATCCAGCAGCACCATTGGCTAAATCTACTTGCCAATGTGTGGGAAAGAAGTGAACAGATAAGTCAAGGATACTTTGATAGCTCTGAGCAGGCTGGAGTCTTTAACTACTTAGATGAATTTCCTTCCATTATGAGATCTGACAATTAGTCCCTCCATCCAGATGTAACAATCTTTTGCTAACTTGGTTTTTTGCTAGCATTTATGCCAGGTGGGAGAATTTGATAAAAGAGAGATAAGTGTGTTCAGAGCAAGCTTTTATTGCTGTAAAGCTCTCACGGAGTCCAGATGTCAGAAATGTGAACACAGACACGGATGTAACTAATGTTTCTGCTGGGCAAATACTGTATTTGGATATGAAACCTAATTAAAAGAACAAAATTAGTGGAAGTTTAAACTACTTGCTGAAAAAATTTACTTTATGGATTCTGCTGAAGCAAATTATCTCAAAAAACAGAACACAAGTAATAGCAAACTGTAAGTTCAATGTGTAGTATGAAATGTATTTTTTCTTGCTAGAATTATTGTAATAATTCCATTGCATTCATTGGAGTTGTATCTGAGACAAACACAATTTGGTTATTCACAGGAGCTGGGAGGAATGTTTTTTTTTCAGTGAATTTACTTAGTCTTCCTAACGCAAAATTTACAAAGCTACTGACAGAGGATAAAGATGCAGAAAATGGCTGTAATACCTGTATTTTCCTACTCTTATGTTAACTGCTAATAGCACAGAAACCTTAAACAATAGTTTTGAACTGCAGAGCATTTGTCAGTTTAAAACAAAAAACCATCACATTTAAAAAATGAAATGTTTGAGGCACACTGTAATGCTCAAGCCCAAAAGGAAAATAGGAAAACTCTAAGTTTCCTGAATCCCGTCCCAATTATATTTCATTTAATAACACTCAGTGAAATATCTGGTGGCAGGGGAAATGAAACTACACGATTTTATGGGATCATTCATCAAGAACTAATTGAAGCCTTCATACAGTTTAGTGCTGATAAAACACTGTAACAATAAACAATAACAAAATTCACCAGAGAAGGATTTGTTTTGCCGTGAGGAAAATGGTTCGGTTTCATCCTGGGGATTCCTGGTTAAAAGAGTCTCCAATTTAAAAAGGGATAAGCACAGGCTCCTGTGCATAATGACAGAGTGGGAGCTGTGGCAAATGTATTAGTATTGCTCCAGTGGAGCTATTCTCATTGTAAGTATTTGCTATTGTGTGTGGCTGAGGCAGGAGGCAGAACGACCAATAAGATTTTTTAAAGTTTGATTTTTTTTTTTAAGCAGTTCCCATGTAGTTTTATGAAAAGTAATTACAGCTCCAGCACAAGCAACTGAATTTCTGATTTCAAAGTTACTAACTAGTCATAGTTTTATTGACTGCAGAAAAATTGTTCTATCCTATATTTCTTCACAGAATCAGGCTAGTCTTACAGTGACAGTTCTTTTTAACACATGCTAGAGTGATATCTTGTCAATACTTAAATTGTTGAGATAAAACATCTTGTCTCTTCATTTCTGATCTATTTTCTCTGACCAGAATATTTTGGCAGTCCAAAAACACAACAAGGATTACAAAGAATGTATTATTTTGATTTTAAAATGAAAAAATGAATATTTCATCAGTCTGCATCGGGAACCCAGGGAGGTTCCTAGGAAGGTGACACTACAGTTCTGTGGTTCCAGACCTTGCCAGGCCAACTCAAGCAAAAAATTTCTGTTCTTCTCTTCTTGTACTCCTTCTGCCCCCTTAAAGTAGAAATTCTGCTGGGATCAGGAAGTTTCATGCCACCTGTCTGTAGAACAGTGAGCCTCTTTTTCATGCTAGAACTTCTGGAAGTACAATAAAACCAAAATTAAACTATAATAAATAACATTAATGAGGTACAATACCAGGTAAGTGATTTTATGCTAGATCATACAGCAGGAAACATCATGCTTTATGATGTTCCAAGTAATTGATCTTTTTGGATGATCCTATCAGAGAAAGACAGGAGAAACAATCATATTTTGCTAATTAGGTCTACTTAGGTATTTTGCTTATTGGGATTAAAAATTTCATCTATCCGTAGAAACATCTTCCTGAAATTTTAGTGGTTTGTTTTTTTGTTTGTTTGGCTGCTTTTTTTTTTTTTTTTTTTTTGTTGTTGTTGTTGTTGTTGTTGTTTTGGTGGCTGGTTTTTGGGATTTTTTTGGGGGAGGAGAGTTGTTTGTTTGTTTTTTAAGGGAAATAGAAGGCTTAAAATATCAGAAAATAATATTAGGAGTTTACCTTCCCTGTGTTTGTGGTATATTTTTCCTCTAGCAGTCATTTCTATCATGCTCTGTGCTATCATGTTGGCCTTCAGTACACCTGCATTTCTGTTGTAGCTGTAGCAGCAATACAATAGGGCTCAATCACACTGTGGATCCCCAGGTATGGTGCTTTATACCTGCTGGTGGGTAACTCTGATGGACCTTCAACACTCAGGCTGGTTGAGACTGCAATTGTGGGAGTGTAAATGTAAAACAAGGTACAAATTTTGGCCAAAGACCAACTACTCCCATATCTCAGAAGACGTCAATATCGCCAGAATTCAGAAATATTTAGTCTGAACTTAAATCAGAGATGATATATAAATGAAGACAACACATGAAGACATGATACAGCTATGGCTGAGCAATCTTTATTTAATGGTAGATGTCTTAAAATCACTGGTATGCAGAGCTTGGAAGAACCAGCCCTAAGCTTTCAGAGTGTTATATGTTATCAACTATTATTTTTCTGTATAAGTTGAACTTGTATTTATCAGACTATGGCTACATTTTCTGCATTTCATTTACCCCAGTAAAGTTTATTAAAAAAAATGATATTTCACATTATAGTAAAATAAAGAAGTTGTAATGTATGGATATAGATGTTTCCTCTGCATACATAATTAAGCAAAATGTCGCATTCAGCAGTCAGCCAAGATGATATTTTTAGGATTGGCTTATACATTTATTTTAAGGTTTCTGTATGGTCACATATTCCAACCAGTTTGTACTTCTGTTGTGTCATTAAAGTTTCCTTTTTCTCTTAACTTTTCAGTGCCTCTCTTTATTTTCTTTCCATAGTTTCTGTACAAATGCTTCCATCTTGGACAGCACAGGCCCAAAGCCATACAACACAGGGCAGATTCCCACGTGGGAAGATGCACCAGGCACCATCAGCTGGGGACAGAGATGATGCAGTGTTTGGCAGCATCTCTGGGGACTATTTGTGCTCTAATTGACAGAGCTATAACACCCACCTCTTCCATTATTCATACCTAAAAGTAGGAATGGAATGAGCAGATGTGGCAGCCCCCACCACACCTGTCCTTTCCTGCTCTGTGCCCGTTTCTGAGCACAAGCTTCAGAGCAAGGGATATAAATTCCTGTGCTGATCTGCCACAGGAACTTTGGCTGACGACTTCCATGTATATTTTGTTGCTTTGCCAAATCTTCTGGAGGATAATCATGTGTATCTTTGCAATACATTTTTCTTATGCATGATGAGCAGACCTTTCTCTTGGTTTCAATGGGGCTTTTCCTAATTTTTCTCTGATTCCTATAGACAACCCACTTTATTAAAAGAGCATGCACAAGCTGTCCAGGCTTGTCAAAATCTGAGTATTGCATATTTCTCAATCAGTATGTGCTCTGACATTTTTACTTTTAAATTCTACATGGCTAGCTCTATTTATTAAACTTTAATCTAATTTTGTTTTAGCACAAGAAGCTAACCTTTGGCTTTTGAAAATTCACAGTGTTTTCACTGAGGTATAGTGTGGTTTTCAATTTGCCCAGAAATTTCTGTGAACTGATCACAATTAAAGTAATGTTAGCAGGTAAAAATAGAGATTTTTAGGATTTTTTTTTTAAATTTTTTTAATTGTGTGTTTGTTTATTAACACAAATTAGGAAATATATTGAAAAAAAAAAGCCCTGGGAACTTCTGTGAGCAGCACCAGTAGTTTCTATCCAATTGTCATTGGTGATACCATCACTGAATTTTCACTAGTATACTTACTAGTATTTCACTGAGTATCCTTAAATTTAAACTTTGATTCAGAAAAAAACATGTGGGCACACCATTAATTCCCAGTGATGTAGACAGGTGCCTAATTTGCAGGATATATTAGGAGTACCCAATTGCTCTAAATTGAACACAGGCTTAAATGCCTTGCTGAATAAACCCTTACCATTGAAATCGAACCATGGAAACAATTCAGCTGCACTGGAATCAGCCACATTTATCTATTATATAATGAATGGAAAGCTATCTGAAGGGTAGCAGTTGTGGCACTGATAATATAGGTGCTTGAGGAATGGAAGCAATTGCATCAAGATGTGCATGTATGTGCATTATTTTATGGGAAAAATAGGTGTAAAATTATACATAATGAGTAAAAATAGGATGCATTTTTTGTGTAAACTCCTCTCACATACAAAAATGAAACAGAGAGAAATCATTCTTTGTTACTTCTCACCTATAGTTATTCCCATACTTCTAGGCTGGGATATTAATATGAGAACAATGAGAAAAATTTATCAAGTGGTTTATCTTTCTATATTATTAAAAAATATAAGTAGTCTATAGTTCTTGCCAGTTAAGCACTTTGAGTCATATGTAGTTGAAGCTCTGCATGTCTTATGTGAACATAGAATTTTAATTGTTCCCAGCATGTGCTGTGCATGCCTGACAGGACAGGGAGAGAAATTTCAAGCAGTTTACTATTTCCCCACCTTCAGCTTGGCAAGTTTAAGCTGTTCCAGCTTCTGCTGAGTGACTTTTTCAAGTGATTGATATTTCACAAGAAAGAACAGTACTCTGTATATATTTTTATTCTTCAGGTCATGGCAAGCTGTAAAAAGCCTCGGAGTAATGCATATTTGCACCTTGGCTATTCTCCCATCCTTGCAAGATTCCTATGTGGCTAGAAGTCAGCTTTACTATTTATTTTCCATGTCATATTGTATAAACCAGAAAAACTAGGAACCTAAACGTCAAGCATATTGTATGATATTGATATCTCCTAAAATGGTCAGTAGTGGAATTTAGGATTAAATGTACCTAGCCTAACTTTCAATGTTTGCAGTGGCAATATCCATATCCAAGTTCATCACCCCAGATTCCTTCTTTAGTGACACATCACTTCCATGCCAGTGGCACTCTGATTTATATTTAGGGATATATGTTTGGATATAACGAATATTATATTATAAATATCTATATTTAGTCAGATAAAACCTACCTCTTGCACCTTAATTATGTACTTTCATGACATATCTTCTTTTACTGAAAGAGCTGTCTCTGGGCAAGCGCTGATGCTGGTCTTACAGTGTTTCAGCTTCTGTTTTGTGTGGCAGAAATAACAGTAATATTTGAAGTGGTAGAATAATAAGCAAATCAAATAAAGAAAAGCCCTGCCCTTACCTGGGAAAGAATGCCTCCTGATCATCGCTCTCGGCTCCCTTCACAGAGGGCATCTCTAACTGTGCTCTCCTTCTTTCAAAGATGAACCAGAATGCTTAAAGACAGGAATGAAAAAAAGAACAAAAGATAGGAATAAAAGACAGAAATAAAATACTCTGTGTCCACCGTAGACAACATAAATAGAAAAACAAGACCAAATGGGCTTGTTTTCATTCTTTAATTTCAGCAGTTGTATCACAGCTAGAGGAAACTCTACAGTAGATTTATGGTTCAGGAAAGCCTATGGTGTAATCTACCACATAATAAAACACTTCCTGGTTCCCTAAAAATTGCTTCCGAGGTTTTAAAATACCAAAAAACCCCATAACCAGCATATGCCAGAGGAAGAGAGAAGATCAAGCATATCACCAAAGTGGTGAGGCAGTATATTAAAGAAAATGAAGATTTTACAAGGCTAAAGAAAAATACCTTGAACAGTAACTATGAGTGACTTGGGAAAAGAAATCGCTGCTGACATAAAATCTGTCAAAGGGTTTAACCTTGAGAAAGTGAGCAGGACCCCAGTGCACACACCCAGCTCATCTCATTGTTTTACAGGGGGAGTCCACCCTACTGTCTGCCTTGGACCACTGCCACTTTCTAGGCCCTGGGAAAGTTTTAAAGACACACAAATTATAGCAGCTATACACCTTGAAGGCTCTTCTGCACATTTTTTGCTGCCTAAAAAAACCCATCAGGAGGACTAATAACACCTAAAAAGTGTTATGAAACAGCAGGTTCACTTCAAATCCTTCTGGAGACATCACAACATCAAGTGGCCCAGCCTCTATGTCCCACTCCTTTCTACCTCAACTGAGTGCTGTCTCTGTGCTACGAATTACCTGGGACAAGGAGGGTACAGTGGAAATACTGCTAGATGCCTTTTTCTGTTTGTTACACAGTCCCTTCCTTATTTCCAGTCTTAATTTTAACACGTACCATGACTTGTTAATCTGTTTGCGAGCCTACTCCAGCGTTTTACCAGATAACTAAAAAACAATCTCAGATGGAATAGTTTTAATTTCCAGTCTGAATTTATTTGTGACCAATTTGTAACAATGTGTGCCTGGCACTAAAGGTGGAGTTTTCCCATTGAGAGTGTTAATTGGATCAGGTCCCCAAACCGCAAAGACAGCTGCTCTTATTACGGGCGTGGAAAACAGGCAGGGTCTGGGTGTTACTGCATAATGACAGCAGTAAATTATATTCCAAGGGCAAGATCAGAAGCTGGTGTAAATCAATACAACTCAACTGGCTTTTAAAAAGTTATATCAGTGTGTGCAAGCTGCTAGGCTGGCCCAAACATTTTCTCAGTAGATTTTAAAGCTCATCCTGCTGCATAATGCATGCTAGGGAATTGCTTCGCTCCTGCACCAAACCTAAACCGTCTGACTGAGCCCAGGCTTGTATTTCAGAAAGTCATCCAAACTTGATTTAGAGAGTGTGCATCACAGAGAATCTACCCACTCCCTGAGACATTTTTCAAACATTTACTCTCCTTGTTCTTAAAGAAATCACATTATTTTCTCACTTGCTAAGATGTCAGGTTCTAGCTGGATTTCCTAGCTCTTTTTTCCTAATACATGCAATAGCCTCTTCACTCAAATTTCCTCCTCTTTATTTTTAGTTCTGTAAAATTGTTGTTACACCCTTTAGTCTCCATTCTCAGTAAATAAGTTGATTAAATTTCTCTTTTATTTGGTCATTATTTCACAATTTTTCAATTCAAGCATTTTCTAATGATTTTTCTAATTGCTCAAACTCACCACACTGGTTGCTTTACAGGACAAGCAGGTAGTTTCTGATGCAAAAATTTACAGTCTGATATATTTAACTAGAATTAGACAAAAATATTATTTGTTTGTTTCCTGTGAGAGAAAATGAAAAATAACAAACAGCTACATTAATTTGACTGTGACTCAGTGTGTTTATAAGGAATGATATATGTAATGGAATTACTCAGTGGAACAGTCTCTGTTATTCCCTTTGAATATATAGAAACAATTCACTGATTTCTACAAATCAGGTGAGACTTTGAAAGCGTGCAACCACACTCTTTGAAGCTAGTTCTGAAAGTGTAATCAACTTTGATTTACCTGAAGATGATAGTAAAATTCACTAGTTTCAAATTACAGCAAATAAAAGGGAAGTTTTCCTGAAGAGAAAACTACTAACTGTATGATTGTATGTGCGTTTTGTGAGGTTTTAAAGAATACAGTTGCATGACTCAAAACACTGTCCCCATAAGATAAACCACCACAACAGAACTTGAGATCAGTGCAGACAGCAACAGGAAGATGCTCATTCCAGGCCTGGTGAAGCAGATCCGGGTAAGGCATCCTGAAAAGAATTCCCCCCATGGCAAACTGTGGGAGAGGCAGTGAGTGCTTATGCACAGCCCATCTCACACTATGGGAACAGCCCCCACACCCGGTGGATAGCCAGGTCTAGGCAGTATAGAAGTGGAGCCACTCTGGGACCCCACCCCAATGAAGGCCAGGGTGAAGAAGGACCAGTGGGACACTGCAGGAATCCACATGGGATGATCTCTATTGCTTATCTCTCACTCTCTCTAACCTCCCCTGCCCTACCTCCCTCCCTCCCACTCCCCTCCACCCCACTTTTCTTTCTACCTCTCTAGCTCACATTGACTCTTAAATAAAATCTGTACTATTGACTTCAGCACATGGTCTCGTTTGCACCTTAACTCAGGCAGGGGCATCCAGTATAATCAGTTCTTAATATACCTTAATATACCAGTTCTTAATTACCTTTTCATAAAGGTAAAATTGTTGGTGACTCTGTAACTAACTTTCATGCTTGACATCTCTTTGAGTATGTTCTAGAGCTGACCAGGCAGACAGTGCCCCAGCCTAATGCTATCTGGGTTTTCAATGCTGAGGAGTAATAGGAAGACAGTGCAGCAGTGGTTTTAGTATCTAACTTTCATTTCATAAAGCAATTTGGCTAAAAATGCTTTAAAGACCTTAGAGTAAAAGGAACTTCTACTCTGAGATTACAGCTAAGACGATAACTGCAGTCCATGTATATTCATTTTTACAAGTTTTTCAACATTATGAACATTATTTTGGAACATCTAAGAAGGATAAATAATGTCCTAGTTTTTTAGAGAACTAGTAACAAATAAATATATTTACAGTTTGGAAATGGGAGAAGGAGTTAAAAAAAGGTCAAATATGAAGAAAAACAATTAAACTAAAACATGTTCAACTGGTTCATTAAAGCATAATAAGCAATTAAAAAGCTTGTATTTATTTAGTGCTGAGAGAATAATTTGAGTATAAGCCTTGTTAAGTTCAGTTGTCCAAATCAAGGAGGATCTGTCAAGGAGGTTCTCATCAATCTTGTATAATGACTACAGAAGCATTTAGCTGATCTGAGGGGCACAGCTGGATTTTCATCCAACCCTTTCATTTGGAAGCTCTAATTTAACACTTAGAGGGAAAACTCCTGTGTTGCTCTGTCAAACTTTGTCTGGATAACCATTTTTTTTAACGAAGAATTCTCTTGGTAAATAAAATTTCAAAGTAGAAACTATTACTAAAGGTATAGCTGTGCAAGTTGCATTAATTTCGTAATAGTGAAGGATGCACCCCACAGAGATGATTTCACCAGACTACCTGGATAAATCAGCCTGGCCATGATTTGGAACAAGACTGAGATTAGACTATATCTCATGAAAAGGAGTAAGAATATTAAGTTTACTCCCAAGATCAACAGAATAGTAACAAAATACCACAGAACAATGTGAAAAATATTGACAAAAGTCCTGAAAACAGAATGTGTTGGGCTACTCACAGCACAAATTAAAGAAGGGAGGAAGACAGAGATGCAGATTTTAAGTGTCTACATACAAATCATAAGTGCAAGGTACATGGGAGATAGAAAATTTAAAAGGATACCATGGAGTGTTTCCCATAATTAGAGTAGGAATGTGATCTGGTTCAGGAAACATAGGAAAATAGGAAGCTTAGACAATATTAGGAAGGAATAAGGGAGAACTGTGCCATTAGTAGTATTGTGTAGGGCATAGATACATTTAAAGTCCCTAGGTAGAAGAAGCAGAATGCATCTATAGTATCTATAAGATACTATAGAAATAGAAAGGTAAGGAAGAGGAAGATGATTTTGGTTTTGGTTTTAAGTTTGGTTTGGTTTTGTAGTTTTATTTCTTTGTATGAAAAATCCCCAAATTTTTATTACATCATTCATGGGATTTCTTGCTCACTGAAAATTTGAGCAGCCTGAGAATATGTTGAGAAGGGAATACAGAAGGACCCTGAATATGAGTTAAGTTGCATTGATAAACATATTTTGATACAGAAAGTACAATGTCCTGTACTTCCAGCTAGAAGGAAAACAGCTAGAAAGGAGGACTTCTAAATTCAGTTCTAACAGTTAATTCAGAATTGCACAAGAAGTCTGGAAACAACTAACTAGGCAGCAGCTCTGCAGAAGGGTTTTAAGAGTAATAAAAGGAGTCAGAGGTTGAACATGTATTAATTGTCCTTCAAGCAAAAACTCAAACCCTGTCTTGCAGTGTATGCCTGCTAATACACATAACTGCACAGCAAGGGAAGGATTTGACTCTTCCTCTCTGCAGCAGGCAGGCTCTTCTGTCCTTGGCACTGGGCAGTCATCTTCTGTGTGCTTGATATGGACCTTATACTCCATGAAAATGTCAAAAATTGAGGTCAAGAAGAGCAATCAGATGTCCAGACTACTTGATAAAAGAAGAAATACACTAGGTCCAAAAAGAAAAAGTGAGGACAAGAAAGAAAGATTATATCTATCTTTGATTATATGAGCTGTTTCATGATTAAAAAAAAAAAAAAGCAGAAAATCCCCTATTAAATAGTTTTCCATGTCAGAGTTGTTAGCACAGGAAGTAACAGAATAGAATTGTAGAAAATCAAGTCTGGCATTAGTTAAATCATTCTGCTGATAATGATCATTAACAATGGGGAGAAGAAGCTCTAGAAGGTGACTGAGTCCTCATTACTTGAAGATCTTTTAGAACCAGATCTTTTAGATCTTTTAGGCCAGCCATATACCTACCAAGGAAAATAGATGTATAGTATTTGAGAAGAGATGAAATGACTGATTTCTTGAAGTTCTCTCTAGTTCTGACTCTAGATTTGCTTATTCCTAACTTTAAAGGTAACAATTTCCAGGAAATTTGGTTGATAAAAACAGGAAGAAAAGTGTTCTACGTAAAAATCAATAGAGAAACACAATTCAGAGAAACTGCTTTTTTACTTTAGCTACAATTAAATATATTCTTCTAGTTAACTAAACTTACAATGATATTTCTAGTACTGGTATTATCTTTCTAATATTTAATGATTCCAAGGTTAGCATGTTCATACCTATGCCAAAGAAATGTTTCACATTTAGTGCAATATCTCTCTTGAAATTTGTAGCATCTTATATTTTCCATTAATTTTATTCACACACTTCTTTCAATGGGTTTTTCCCCTTCCAAAGCCTAGTGGGCAGTCTCCACTTTTCTTCTGAGTACTCATTTAGTATCTGTAAAATCATTGGTGTGATGTAAAAAATGTTAATTATGATACCATATAGTAAAGTTAGTTGTGGTTTTCTTATAATAACTAAAAAATAGGTAATTGTATTTTTCTTTGCCCAAGGAAGAAGAATTTGGTTCATTTAGTTATACCACACTTGTCATCATCTGTATTTGCCATAGTCACACATGGGTGCTGGAGGGGAGATTATGGAGGCTAATATTTGTTTAGGTTAGGATAGACCAGGAAATAATCTTTATATGCAGCAAAATATTTTAAACATTTTCTATTCCTTATCAGTCCAAGTTTTCTTGTATTTCTTTGAATTTTAATCTGTTCTTCCACTTGAAAAAACATGCCTTAATCAGAATAGAGTGGTGGAAGAGTGGTCACTAAACATATAGTATATAGAAATTCAGGTCCCAGCATACCTGCTCTTTTCTTCCTACCTGTGTCCTGATCAAAAGTTATCCTGTTATCCAGAAGTGATTTTTTTTCCTTCAATCTTTTTTTTTTGGAGGAGGTGTCCAATACTTAATTTAAAAATACTAAAAAATTTATTATAAATAAATAGTTCATAACAATTTGATATATCAGCAGACAATGCAGGAGACATCCTTCCAAAAGTGCACCTATGTTTATGTCAAATGTAAGAATATAGTTCGTGCTCAGTTAAAAAGTGAAAGTAAGGTCAGGATAAGTATTGTCCTTGTAGTTGTCTCTGTTGGCTTTTAAAAAGTTTTATTTAACTCCATCAAGGTTTGGTTGTTTTTAGCTGTTGCATATTTATAAGTTCCTGGCTAGAATGTACAGAGTGTAAATTCTCAGATAGGTCTTCCAAGAAATAGCACATTTTTCTATCTGTTTCTTCATATACAAAAGTAAAATTCAAACCACAGTATTTAAAAACAAATCTGAATTTCTAGAGCAAAATGATGGTTTTGGTACTACAAAAAAAAAAAAAAAAACCAAAAAATGAACCCAAACAAAATAAAAAACAACAAAACCCAAGTCCATGCCTTTCCTCCTTCATTATTCAATCTTCATTAAGATGCCACATATATCCAGATCATTTTCACTGTACGTTCTCTGCCCTGTTCTCTTGTCTTTTGTCATTTTGTACTGTCCAATGACTTTTCCAGTGGCAGTTGAAATACATAGGCTTAGGATTCTTCCAGGAGAGCTATATTGTTATAATTTTGTATGGCTGACATAAATATTTTTGATGGAATGATTTGTAGGAGCAATAGACATTGCAATTTCTTACTGAAGTACATAAAACATGCACATTTAAATATTGCCCAGTTTTCTGGCCTCTTCTGCCTGTAGAGAGGCACTGAACAGGCATCTGCTAAGGAGCATCATCACATCCTTGGTTACTAGCAAATATTTTTATTGGTATGTAAGTCATGTTAGAAGTTCTGCCTTTACACTTTATGATGCATAACTACAGCAGCACATATTCAGCGTGAGAGGAGCTTGATCTGGAAAGCAGTTCTCTCCAGAAGGTTTTAAATACTGTTGGAGCAAATGCAGCAACCAGCGAAATGACAGCACAGAGCAATTTAGATAGATGATATCTCATACCAATACTCTGTTTAATACAAAGCATAATAGTGTTCAAGGAAATTTATAAGGCTCTGTCGTACTTTTTATCAAAAATTTCAGGTTAAGAGATTCTACTGCCATATCTTCTTTGTATAGACAATAAAACTAATGGATAGGATAGGAGTCCTGCTAAAATTTAGTTTAAAAGTAGTGGGACCGCAGGCTGGATGATCTCACATCTAGATGTTCCCTGACCTCAGTAGCTTACAGAAGTATTCTCTGTGTCGCCCACATTCCTAATAGAAATCTCTTGTTCAAAGGACTTAGGGAAAAAAAATCTTGAAGGAATAAACTGTTTTCCTCTTCATCTCTTACTTTCAAGAGAAGGAATGCAATCCAATTGTAAAACTTACTTTTAAAGCAAATATTTTGCGATGTCACAATGCATTTTTAAGACATACTTTCAATTTGAGAATATTTTAAGGTTCCTGCACACAAGAACGTTACCTAAGTGATAGATTTTCTATACTGAAAGGTTTTTTCATGTAAATTGCTCAGTAATTACATTTCAAAACTACATTGATTTCTTATATGTCAATACTTATTAGAGATTAAATGTCCAGTTCCTGTCAGGTAGGGGAGCATTTAAAGCTGGAACTCTTCAGAGAGATTGTTTTTTCAGTAAAGCTTGGTTTTGGGATACTTTCTACTTCTTTTAAAAAGCTCTTTTCATCTTATGCCTCCCTTTGGCTAGTGGATCTCTCTTTTCTCTTCATTTTCACTCCTCCATAGCACTTTTTAGAAATGATTCAGTGAAGCAGCACTGGCCCCCTTGTACAAAATTCCCAGTGTATGTTGAGAATTTATCTTACTTCTGCTATGTGTTATAATTAAAAGTTCCAATCAAAGTACATCTTTTGAGTTACAAGTTTGTGTCATTGCTTTAGTAGAAATGCAAATGTTATGTATTTAACATGCAAATGAAGTGAAATAAATATAATGCATGAAGTCTGTATTCCATCTCAGAAGTAATTGTAATGTGTAATAAGGGTTTGGCAGCCAGGTTTGACAAGAGAGAAGGCACAACAATTTTTATTTACTGCAAGAGCACTCATCTCTGTCTGACCTCTCCTGGTTCTGGTGACATTTAATGTAAATTTGGCACTCTGATTTCTATATGTGATGGCAGGCATAGCTGTATTACTTTTGCTTTTTTTCACTGGCTTAGTCACAATCATTTTTACAACTTGGTGCTTCTGCATATAGTAGTGAGTGTCTGTGTTTATGATCTACAGAATGGTTTTAAGTCAGAACAAATGTGTACTGTCTACCAGATGATGCTTTGTGAAACTGCTAGAAATAGGATACTCCCAAAATAATTCTTTATTTGGTATGTGTCTGAGCTTCTGGCATATCAGAAATTAGCTAAGGGTTCAACTGGGATGATTATGCTCAAGAAATACTAAAGGAGTCATCCTCCAGGACTGACTATTGAAACTCACTTGGACTGCTGGACTCCCAAATACATTGTGGCAGTGATTTCTGTCATTTGCCTTGCTTTCTGGAAAGTGGATTTTCCTTTTTTCTGTTCTATACCTGTTATGAGCGATTTTATTGCTGAATGATTCTCCCCCATTCACCTTCTGAGAGTTTTTTAAAATTATTTTTACAGAATTTCATCAAAGCCTTCTTTACCTTCTTGTTCATATTTTTATTTTTATATTTTTTTCCTAAATTTCAGACTCCAAGTTTGTTTTGTGTCATAAAGCATTCCAATCTTCTCATCATCCTTTCAAGATTTCTGCATCAAAAGAAAGATTGAGCATAAATTCACACTTTATTTAAAACGCAAAATTACCTGGAATGCATACCAGCATGATTATATTAATTTGATGCAAACTCTGCAATCTACATGACTTGTGATGTAGTACAGCTAAGCTTCTTAATTACTGACTAGTTAAATATTGCAGGGATCTTTTTGCAAGCAAGTGAAAGAAAGCATTGCCACAGTGCCTGCCTACAGGACTTTTCAAGGTTTAGTTTGTAAATGAACCTGGGAATTGCACTACTTGTTTGGGTTTTTTTGTAACTATAGCCTGTTCTTTACTGTAAGTTTAAGTTTAAGTTTAAATCAATCTGAAATTAAGTGAAAATAATCTTAAATTCTAATCAGATATTTTAAATTTTGTTTTAAATGTTTTGGGGGTTTTGTTTTGGTTTTTTCTGCCTTTTTTTTAAAGTTTTATTTCATTTTCAGTGCTTTTCCATTTCAGCCTTGCTCTGTTAGAACCTCTTTCAGCATAATTGATAGGCTACAGACCACATCACTAGGTCTGCCAATTTAGTTGAAAAGGTTCTGGTACCTAATCAAAGCAAAGTTTCACTGTCTAATGTCAGTAAATATGAGCATATATGGACATATATCTTCCTTTGGTACCTGATATGTTTTAAAATAAATGACCAGGTATAGGGAGAAGAAATAGATCATAAAAATTGAGAAGGTTATACTTATCTAATAAAGACTCTGCGAAATCTAAATTATACATGTAACAAACATATGGAACAGCACAACGACAACAACAACAAAAAAATAGCTGAAATTCCCATAATCCAAAAGACAGTCAGAATCAAGGCAATGGTCATTTTATAATGGTGTGAGCAATAAATGGCCTATTGTGCATATTTATTTGTTAGGAGTATACTCTTAAAAGCAATCTGCCGTTTCACAGGAGGCAAGTGAAACGATTTCATTATCGCAGTAATGTAATTAGAAATCTCATAAGCAATCAAGCAGCCAAATTTTGCACCAGCTGTAAGCAACTAAAACAAAAAGTGACAAGTGGACCAGCAAGTAATGAATTACAATAACCCAGATGAGAAGTAAAAGACAAACATACGAGTGTCATGCCATCCTCAGGAGAAGTAATGTCTATAGGCCAGAAAAGATCCTGGGACAGTAATAAATGCCTTTGTAACATCCTTAATATAGAAAACAAAATCACAACTTGGAATAAAACTGAATTTTTTGTGAGAGCTGAGGCTTCTGGGGAGTATATGGGTGTCAGTGAGAAAAAATCTAGAACTTGGAAATGAAGTATATAATCTCCACAGTTTGTAAACCCGATCAGTAGGGATTTTTGCTTCTACCTACATGCAGGGGAAGAAAGTCCAAACCTCCATATGACAGACCTGTTTGTAGAACATGGCGTTGTAGAATATGGTAGTAGAACATGGAGATTCAGGGCCCCTAGCCTCAGCTATATGCAATGTAGGTTGGGTTGCAGTGTGTAGCTTTGATGGAAGCAGATGCCAATCTGGGATGATTGAAACTAAATGAGATAAAGCCTACCAGGGAACCTTAGGGAGCAAGTAATAAATTTGTGTACTACTTTGGCATATCAGAAGCTGAAGCTAATCAGTCCAACAACAAAACAAAAGTGAGTGATCTCCATATGAGAGCAAAACAATAGTAATTTCTGAAAATATAATTTCTTTAAAATATCTCTTTTGTAACTGAAATTGGTCTTGCAGGGCAATTATGACAGACAATCCCAAATATGGGGAGATGAGTACCACTATCTGATTATTTTTTTAATTAAAATATCTGTCAACAGCCACTCTTGGCAAACATGTTTAGGAAATTTCCATTTTCCATTGACTTCACAGGTCAAGTCCTGACCTTCCTATGGGAAAAAAATTTGTTCAGACATACAAAGCCTGAATGATATTAGTGTTTCAGTTTTCAAAGGAATTCAGGAGACTAAAAGAGCAAATTCATCAAACTGCAAGCCCTGAAAATGCAAAAGGAGCCTGAGTTTCTGAGCATCTTTGAGCATATCTCTTGAGCCGTTCTAATGCAGATAAGGAGCCCGGTGTGAGATGCGCAACAATAACTCTGCATTGTTCAATTCTCCTGAATGTCTGACAAATATGTGTGGCTCTCTGCGTACATTTATGCGCATGTGTCTGCAATGCTTGCTCTAACATACTGTAAATGTTAATGGATAAAGAAAAATGCACTAACTCTAGCTAGCAGCTGCTTTGTTGGTTTGTTAATACAGATCATACATTATAAGGAACAGAATCTGTAATGAGGTAAAACAAAAATACAAAGGCATATAAATTGGGAGGTGGGAGACCAATAAAAATGACACAAAAAAAGTGCCCTGGGCAACATGAAGCTCAAGAAGTACTAAATAGTTAATCAAGCTGTAATGTATATGTCCTCTGATTCAGCCTTCCAATGTTGCTCCTTTGGCTTACGCTCAATTTTTATTTTTTTTTCCCTGGTTGTAGCACATGTTGATTTGGAACTGGTAGTCTTTCAAAAGAGCCTTCATTTTCCAGGGTATAATCTTAGTCTCAAGGACATAAATATTGTGGTGGGTTGTTAAGAATAAGTGTCATTTGGAAGGGATAAAATTGTTACAGGGAGGACATTTTTCAAGAATGGAAATGATTCTGCACGACATCACTTTGACATTCTCCAGCAAGAGAGGAACAACAGTTCTGGGATGGCATTCAAAAGCAAGTAAGCCACATCTTAAAGAGCCAGGCATTTTAGATGGGAAACTTCTTCCTTTTGTGAAAGTGCTGGGCTTCAGGCTTGTCAACTCTCTCCTATAGAGGTGTGAAATAACATAAATAGATTTTCTATTGCAGCATTGCCACAAAGGTTAGTTTTAGTCTTCCATTTAATTCACAGTGACTGAAATTCATTCTTTTAGAGACAGGAAGCATAGACTTGCACTGCTTAAAACCTTGATATGAGGGTGATTTGCACTCAGGCTGCTGATCAAAGGGAGATGTCCACATGTTGTTAATACATAACGACAGAGTTCTTAATGATGTATATTTTCTATGGCGGATCCAGGATTTCTTCCATGAATCCAAATCTCAGCATGCACTCTTTTCTTCAAATTCTGTCTTGCAGTAGTCCCAACAGGATGAATATGTTAATCTAGACCTCTAAATATTTTTAGTCTTTAAAATGTCTCACCGATACACTATGTGCTTTATTTTTAAAGTGAATAGGATAGTATATGTATATGTATATGTATATGTGCATGTGTATATGTATATGTATGTGTATGTGTATACACGTGTATGTATATGTATTTTATCTGTCCATATATTATTTAGGCTTACTGAAAATGTAGATTTATATATGCTACTTTGGGTTGAGATAATTTACATTCATGCCAGCTGATTCCATGCTGTTGCACCAGCAGAAACCTGGTCTAAAGATTCAGTCTGCAATTCCTCTTGCCCACCCTTCCTCCTGTTGATATTGGAAAAATAGGAACACCAAGGTGTGGCCTAGAGTTGCTTTTCATCCAGGGCTGATGGTGGTATTCATAATGGGGAAAAAATAATTTTGAAGTTACTGACTTTGACCTGTTTTGTCATTCATGTCTTTAAATGTCTCTTGCTAACCTCCCAAGAATAAACTTGTTGTATTACATATTTTAATAAGTCACTTAAGTACCTGTAGATGAAGCTCTAACTATAGCTCTGGGCTGTAGTTCAAAGCAGCTGGTTTGCAAGTCCTGTTTGAGAGACAAAGCCAGTAGAAGCTGTTTAGAGGAAACCTGTAATCTATAATGTATATTAAAAAAATAAATTCAGTTAAAATAAGGTAATATCAAAACTGTTTAATCTCAGGAATTCTTGACTTGTTTAAAAGCTTGAAACACACATACTAAATGTTCTTTTAAAAGGTGTGTCATTACTATATGATTTTCATTTTTTTGGCATTAATTGATCCAGACTAACTGCCTTCTGCCAAATTTCAGTTAGAGAGATAGTGCCTTGTTTATTCATTTATTTATGAAAAAGCATCAAAAACGCCCAGAGGGTTACTGAAAGCAATGATCAATCACATCTACTCCTAGATTATGAAGTTGATTTTATTCCCCTCCCTTCCTCCTCTCACCTACTTTTATTTAATTTCTTGAATGAGCCACAGTTTGGGGACTGCCTGGAACATCCCTGTATGACAACACATAAAGTGTTCCCATTTTCAGTGCAACCTCTGATCTCAGCTTCAGAGCCAGACACGTTTCAGAATACCCAGAAAAGCATTTTTGGAAACAGGCAGAATGCCACTACCATATACACTGTTTTGCTTTAAAACCTCACTTTTAAGAAGAAAAAACCTCATCAGTTCATTTTCAAAGCTAGAACTCTACTTATCAAATTCCCCACAAAATTTTTTTAATCTGTTTTTAAGACCTTAAGGTAGAGGATTATTTCAAAAGTGCTGATAAAGAGGTAGTGAACACTATGACATAATATGAAGAATTTTATTGGTATCTACATGGTATCTACAAATCACATCCTAGGTCTCCCAGACTACTTATATCAGATGATTGAAAAATGTAGAAGTTAAAGGGTTAAAATAAGATGACTGTGACAGATTTTCAGTCATGCATCCGTCTGACTATTTAATGATAATCCAAGTCACTGAACTGAATTCTCACAGCTAAATTTTTGAATATTCTAAGTGGTGATACAATTGACTGATAATAGAATGAGTCAGACAGAAAAGCAGAAGAAAGCCTTTATATCAGGGTTTAGCTTCATTGGGACAGGGTACTTCATCTTTTTGGATCTATTACTGAAAAATGTGAATCGTGCTTTTAACTAATACAGAACCCATACCTATATACAGTTCAAATATGCATGAAATTACTTATTTAAACCGATAAAGATATGAAGAAGAGATGAAAATTATGGAAAAAAGGGAAAAGATTTTCATGGTTTACAGATAAATAACCAACAGAGCATTTAAGTGCTAAAGGTAGCTGTTTTAGAAAAACTCTATCATAAGTTTTGTAATTGAATTTTGAGCATGATAAAAGTCTTAATACATAACTTAGATGATCCACAGCAGGAATATGTATAGAAGAATTTCTTATGTCAATGAATCTTATCTTTTATTGCAACAACATTCTCCTTAATTTAGGCAGATTATGAATATTTTCGTAAAAGGGGCTAGTTTTTTGTCTTGTCCCTTGAAAGGCTGTTTCAAGTTCTTGCTTCTTTGATAATTAGAAATTTCCTGCCAACGTTTTCTGTTGGGAGAAAATTTAAAAAGAAGAAAACCCCTTCAGAATTGGATTGATGTGTCGATTAATCTGGAACCTGGTAATGTAACAACTGCTACTTTTCTTGGGTGAAATAGGAAAAAAGTCTTCAAAATATTTCTCTGATGCATAGACTTTCAGATGCAGTACCACAAAATGAACACATTGAACAAAATGTGACGTGGTCAAACCTGAAAAAGTAAGTCTATCCAGCATTCCAACCTGTGAGAATAAGTGGAATTAGGGTGAACTTCAGTGGCAAGATGCTGGATGTGACAGTTTGAAGGAATTTTTCCATGACTATCTAATGTAAAAAGCAAATATAAACGTCAGTTAATGTTTTGTAGAGATAAATAAAATTTGCTTATAAGTACTCAGAAGTGGTTTCATTTGAAATGTTCCAGCAAGTCTTACAGCTGAGATATTCACCTGCAAACAAACTTATGTATGTATGACAGAGAGGGTCCACAGCACATGTGACACAGATGGCATGGCACAATATATAGATAAACACTCGTGTCTGCAGCAGATTTATTTACACATGGCACCCAAAGTGTGCAGTGGACAGAGCAGGAAGCTCAGTGCCCATCAGTATCCTATGATACTCAGCTCATACATTTCATCACTGAGCCTCGGAATAACTAAGAACATTAACAGCCTACCAAGTCATGTCCTAGCATGTCTTGCTCTTGTCTGTATATGCAATACATTTAATTTTAAAAATACCTCCTATTCAAAAAACAGTGATGTAACACTTTATAGAGGAAAAGCTATGACATGAGTGAGCATCACTGTAGACTCATCTGTGGCTGTAAGCTGGAGCTTTTGCAGGCATTTGTGCAGGTTTATTACACAATAGGTCTTATTTTTAGCTGTTATGGTGAATTTTCTATCAGGGCTCTCTTTACAGAAAAAAAAAAAAGCTTTCAAAAAAAAAAACTATTTTCGATGAAAGATATGTATTCTGTGCAGAAAAACCCACAATCTTTTTGTTCCAGAATTTCAAATACACAAACATAGCACTTTGTTCATGTGATATAATTGCAGTAATTTTTTGGACACTCTATTCATGTTTTGGACCTCCCTATCTCCACAACTCTGATAATACACCCGATGCAGATGTTATTTACCCATTTCAGCAACCTATTAAAGAAAAATCCTGGTCCATAATTGCAGCAATGTTAGTAGGGATTTTCAGTAGTGATTGGTAAGCAGAATGAAACACTCAAAACTCTACCTCAAGGGCAAAAAAGCAGCATTTTTTGATTTCAGGATAGTTTGGTATTTAGTTGAAAATAAATGCTCTTTTCTTGCATTTTTTATTTAACTTAGAATGAAAATTACCCATTTGTGCAGTAGGAAGAATGGAAAAGGGAATTCTTTCTTAAATATACTGGTTAAAATTTTACTGCTCATCTAAGTTAGGATGACTAAGTAAATCCTGTTTTGTATCGTCTAAGACAAAATTTATTAGCCTAAAAACTGTGCTTTATTTTCTGTAGATCTAGTGATAAGGGTAATAACCTATTTCCCAAAAAGTTTCCAAGAGCATTGTTTGCATGCAAAATGTTCCAATGCATTATTTGTCTGCATTGTTTGCTAGCACACCTGTTTCTTGGTTTCTGTTCAGCACTGGTCTCTCATCAAGGCAAGCAGTGACTACACAGATTGCTAGTGAAGAACAGAAAATAGCTGCATTGCTGATGCCAGGCATCCACCTTCAAGAAGGATCTTTCAGGGATGAAAGCAATGGCTTTAAAATATAAAGTTTTGGACCTTTAGAGAAAAAATGAGTAAGTTTAACTGTTCTGCACATGCAAGTCAGGGTATGAAATGGATCACCAACAATGGAAACTGCATTTGCCTGTTTTAATTATGGTTTTTAAATACATTCTCTTTCACAACCTTATTTTTTACAAATTTTCAAATTTGTAGAAATTGATAAGTTATCAACCTTTAGCAAACCACCAATGCATTCATGTCTCTCTCAATTATACATAATTTCTTCTTGCTAAATCCCCTGTGTTTTATTTGAGAGTTGCCTTATTTATTGTGAGCCAATAATGCATTGAATTGTGTGTGCACTGGCATATTATCTTGTTGAACCATCCAATTAAATATGATAATGTTGAACATACTGACATAGTTAAACACTCAGGTGAATGAGCAATTCACTGTGAAGTGCAGAAATATTTAAAGTCATCTGTGTGCCTTCAAGCAATCTGTTTTATGTAAAAGAACACTCCAGGAGTTGGAGAATGATATAGGTCTGAAAAGAAAAAAATTGAAACTTCCAAAACAGAGGATTCATGGCTGACAACTGTGGCTTTTAAGATGACCGAAACCCCAAATAAAGTACAGAAATGAAGCATGCTACTTTATTGGGTGAGTAATAGACACAAAAGTAAGGTGTTACATTGTGCTCAAAATCACAGCATGGAATAGCAGCATTATTTTGGCCTATGGATATTTTCATTCTGGAGTAAAGTTGCATTATATCTATCCGACATGAACCTACATTTCTAGGAATACCCCACTGCAGAGGTTTTCTGTGAGATTATGTAAAATCGGTATGTCCCAAGGTGAAACTTTTGCATCTCAACCAACGTAATTGTCCCTTGAAGAATCTACCTGTGAAAGTTAATGAGAAACTAGTGTTATGTGCTCAGTTCATGGTGTTTCAAAAGCCTATAACTAAATAACATCAAAACCAATTTTCTCCAGAACACTCAAAAGCACTTCTCCTTAGTGCTGTTTTCCTGCCAAATTTAAACTTTCATCCCCCAGCTGTTTTGGCTGTAGAGTGATTACAAAAAAGTGTCATGGTAATTGTTTACTGTCAAGAGTGTCTTTTCTCAATTTTTGCATGCTTGAAAAGCCTTAACTTTTTTCTCCTTCAAACTTCAGAAAAGAATTGAAGGAAACTAGAGGCAAAGTCGAAGAAATTTTAAAAAATCCTGAATAAAAGCCCAATGCACATTGGCCAAAAGTTGAAATTTGAAAACTTTGGATTGAGTTGAAAGGTTCAAGAATTACTGAGTACTGATGTCATCAGGTTAGAATACAGGCCATTATTCAATTTGATACTCAGCTATTACTTCTACTGCTATTGATTATTTTACTACTGGAGGAGCTCTGGATGGAATTAAATTGACAGATGGTCACTAGGCATTCCAGGTGGAATGAAACCAAAACCACTAGCTCACTGGCTCAGGTGGTTTTATTGTTGTTGTTGTTGGGGTTTTTTTTGTTTGTTTTTTGGTTTTTTTGGGGGGAGTTTGGTTTGTCTTTTTTTCTTCTTGGACAAATTGTAAGGTATCCCAAAGAGCTTAAGACAAATCATTTAAAAATGAGACACACATTTCACTTTCATTTAAAACTGTGGGGACAAAAAATCACATTTAACTCTCAAAAAGGATTTACCTAATGATGAAAGTTGTACTAATCTCTAGGAATATGCTGATACAATTGACTTCCAATATAACCTCTGCATAAGTATGATGGAAAAAGTTTTCACACAAAAACAGGCTGAAAAGAGAAAAGAGGTTTTCAAAAAATCTTGGGAAAAGATTTTTTCTGGAGGTGCTGACAGAGGAAAAAAACCCAAACCAACAAGTTTACTGAAAGATTTCATAACTAAATGATTTGTGCAATACAGGTCCTGCCAAAGAAGACTCTGATTGTAAAATTAAAAGCTATTCCAATACATGTTCACATAACTAAGATTATGCAAAATGTAGCATTAAAGTCCTTTGTCTTGTGGTTTATAATTTATAATATCATAATTCCCAGGAGTCCTAATCACATAATAAAACACCATTGTGCACCATGTTGTGCAGCCAGGGAAAGAAATTATGTTTTAACAGAGCTTCTTATAAGTCTATATTCTTGAAGAATGTATAGATGTTAACCAATTAAATGTTTTTTAAACTCCTCAGACTTTTAGGAATGGTGTGTTAAGCAATCACCTCACACGGGAACCAAGGAATTACTGTATTCAACAAAACCAAGAGTACACTACTTGTTTCAGCGCTACATGCCCTAAAAAAATTATAAGAAGGAAAAAAAAGAAGCCCTCCAAATAAAAAAAAATAATAGCTATGCATCTTTCCTTTATAATCATATTATTTCCATATTTGCTTGCTCTGACATCATGCCAAAACTTTGACATTAGCACATTCAGTTCTGTGATGTTATTTTACCTATTGTTACTGTCTTTCTTTTTTTTTAAATTTGTTTGCATGCATAACTTTCATGCTTAGTGTCTTTGGCTTCAGTGCCTGCTAGCACTCAGGCTAACCAAATATCCTAGGAAAGGGTTGAACCGGATATGCAGATAAATTAACAAGAGCCACAGAGAGAAATTTAATTGATGGGCCTTAATTTCATTAGTTTACTATTGAAGGAAGGGCATAATAAGCTACAGCTAATGGCAGAATGCCAGGTATCAGTTTGGAGTCCAGCGCCAAGTTGGAAGTTCCTACCTTGGTAGATCTGTGATCAGTGTCTGTGAGCTACCCTTTTAGCCTTCAAATTGAATTTGCATTCTTGTGCCAGCTTCTCATAGAAGAGGGTTACCAATCATGGATTCCAGATTTTTTTTTTCCGTGCCACTTCAGACCAGCCAGCAGTAATTGAAAATAATATTTTTCTGATCCTTAAATTAATGTTTAGGTAGACTTATAGCATGAGATAAGAGTGAAAGAATGAGCTAGAAATTTTAATGTGATTTAAAACCAAAAAAATTCTTAATCCCAAGATTTACGTAACTACTTAAAAATACATCAGCAGTTTAGAGTAATGTGTGCAGTTTTGGGTCCCACAGCGCAGGAAAGATGTCAAGTTTCTCGAGCTCTTGCCCATGCAAAATGCCTGAGGGAGCTTGATTTGTCCAGTGTGGAGAACAGGAGACTTCAGCAGCCTGACCAGCAGCCCCTGGTGTACCCATGGAGTGGAATACAGAAGAGTGAGCCAGGTCCTTCACAGCAGCACTCTGGCTGGAAGATAAGAGGCAGGGGCCCAAAGAAATAAAAGAGGAAATAAGGAAAAGCATTTTCACCATTAAGACAGCAAAGTAATAAAAGAGGCTGTCTGGAGAGCAGCCTCCAAGCTCCATCCTTGGAGGTTTTTATGACATGGTGAAACACAGCCAGCCTAAAGCAGCTGTCCTTAAGCTGGACATCAGAGCTGGCTGCTGTGAGCTGAAGGTTGAGTTAGAAGTCTCCTGAGGACTCTTCCAAAATAAATTTCTCTGTGGTGTTATGACCCTAAATGAGGATGCCTTTGAAGCATGTACCCATGCTAACAATCCCACTGAAAAGGGGGATAACACAGATCTTATTCGATACTTCAGCCTAAAGAGCCAAACAACATAGAATAACAATAAAAGGTGTATAATACAGGCTAAAACTTACTATATTACCTATATAATTTAATTCTTTTAATAATGACACTTCAGAGAGGAATTGTGCCAAGGATAGGGACAGGATAGGCAGACACATCTATGTTGTATACTTCAGAGCACTTAAATGTGCGTGTAGATACAGCTGCTTTTGTAGAGCTCATTCTGCTGTCTTTGACACAGTGCTTTGACACGTTGGTCAGTACATCAGAAAAAAAAAGGAGATTTTTGAAGATATAAATGTCTACTAGTCACCAGTGTTCTTTGAATTTCAAGGAGCAAAGTACACAAAAATCTGCATTTTGATCCTCTGAGAAACTGAGAAAATGGCCTTATGCTTCCAAGGCATTTAGATGGTCATGAGAACAATGCTATTAGACTTAATAAAAAAAGTTTCTATGGTATATTTAAATTAAACATACTGCATTATAAGTTAGGCAAATATGATAAGTGAGTACATTCATTAATTCATAAATAATAATAAAATAGTATTGGTTTAAGTTAATTTTTAATTTAAAATTAAAAAAACATTGTCATTTGGGTTTACTACCAGTAATATATTTTAGGTGCTGTGGAATGTTTTACACATTGTGAAACGTGTTTTCAAGAATAGTTATTTGAACTTGATCCTCCTCTTTGGAACTCCAGAAAGGACCATCTTCCTGCCTGACGATGCACAGATTATAGTTTGCTACCATTACTGCACTTTTACAGGCTGTTTTTCAGTCTATTGTGAGCAACTATTGGGTATCAAAAAAACAAGGCAGATGTAACGTAGAAGAAGCTGAATTAACTCCAACAGATATGCAAATATACTTTGATAGGAAACATTTTCAGGTTCTTTTGTCTTGTTTTTCACTTCTCTTTTTTTCTTTACTCCATGCTGCAGCGTTGGCTCATGGATAGCTAGATGCAAAATGAGACTGGCATGTTGGACACATGGATATCAAGGATGTGGTTTCCTTAGCAACAGTAACCACATAAAGGGTCTCAGAACTTACTCATGGGACATTTCAGTTTTTCATACAAAATGAATACTGGTGGTGAATATGATTGGTTCAATAGTACAGTGAAAGTATCACAGAACTCTGAAGTAATAAAGTATTAGAATCTTCTATTCTCTGAAACCAGATACCACAAAAGAATAGTGTCTTTATACCATGGGC
>JBBFKN010000042.1:1150000-1285865 GCA_039654755.1 Calcarius lapponicus
ATATATTTCCGATGGACTCAAAGGACAAAGAAGAGTTTTTGCATTGTCTGTTTCTTTTTCAAATATTCTGGTTTGCAATTGTGGTTCTCATTAATAAGCAGATCAAACTGTCAGCAAATCCATTTTTTTTTTCTATATTACTGGTAATTAGTATAGATGGACATACCACAAGTAGGTTTCAACCTTTCTAGTGGTGGATAGTCCCGTCAATTACCAACTTTGCTGTGTCAGGCAGCCCACAGGGCAGGAAATAAATGTAATTCAAATAGAGCAGCATAAAGGAAACATTGTGGCTTGGTGTTGATGTTTATTTCAAATGTCAGTGCTGATGTGAGGATAACAGATGGGAACAGTTCTTGAAACTTTCCAATCTGATGTGTCCAGATCCACACCACTGCTGACCAGGCAGTGATGTAAGTGATGTTCTCTCCCCTGTGCTTTCAATTTAGCACAGAATATTTAAAACACTGAGTATTATTCTTCAGTTGGTAATTGCAGAGCATTAATGTGTATGTAACTTCGATAATTTAACTTGAATTGGATGATGCTTACTGTTTGATTAGTTTAGCTTTTAGAAGTGTATGTGATTATGACCTAAAAGGCAGATTAATAGCTGGATTATGGTCTTATAGATCATACAATTCATTATATTCACACTGATCAATATCTGGCACCCGTTACTACAACGCCAGTATATATGCTTCATTCATTCAGATGGGCAGATCTATATTTTTGTTACTTTGCTTTTAAATGTATATCATGAGCAAAAGGCTTTATAGTCTCTATAAGCTACAGCTCCCCTTTATTTTCACTGATGTCAGAGAATTCAGCACTTCTGAAATCAGATATTTATAAGTTTTAGTTATAAAGTCTATATTCTGAGTCTCAGAAAAAGCCATTACTTGCTAAAAGGTTTCCAAAGTTCTGTTGACTATTGCTACCAAACTCTTCCTCAAATATATATGAAGGGATTACTGTGCAGTTTATTTTCAGGTAACAGTTTGAGCAGCAAGGGCTCAGACAAGTTGAAAGTGAGGATCTTGCTGTGTCAAATACTTTCTTTTATGTAGATGGAGCACCAACAGGGCACACAGAGGAAATCATTAGCTGCCTGGGCTACTGAGCAAAGTCCTGGCGCTAGGTTGCAGCTAGGAAATGAGGTAGGGAGTCTTGAGAGAGAGGATTGGTTGGCTGGCAAATAAATGGCCTTGCCTATGAAAAGCATGCCTAACCTCATTTGGGACTGGGAACTCTTTTCTTTTAATATGTTTAAACAAGACTTTGAATAATTAACATACACATGAGCATGTATCAATATCTCCATATTTGCATAAAAGAAAGTTAGTTGCTCAGATATAGCCCCTATGTGTGAGGCTGAAAGACTCTGGATGTTCAGAATGAATAAACAGGAAAGAAAGGAAATAAAAGGAAAGAAATGCAAAGTATGGAGAACCATACCCCCATGGGTTGCCTTGACTTCTTTGCATGGCACCATACCCCAATGTAGCGTTAAACAATGGGTGAATTTGTGGAACAAGATGAAGCCCCTGCCCTGCAGAGATTACATTTGTAGCAGTCAAACACTCTGAGGCAGAACAAACACCTAGAGAGGTTTATATCTTTTTATCATAACACAGGTGGCTGCATTGCCAGATGTACAATGCAGAATTACTCTTCTTATTATCCTAAATTTATTTAGAATTGAAAACACATTCTTGCAACAATCTCTCAGTTTTAAATGGAACAAGGTATTGTTCAAAATTAATGTTAACCTCAGAGATGCTGAGCACGCTGAGTTTCGTGAGACTTCCTTTAATATTCTCCTTTCTCTGCATGAGTTTTAAATTTGACCTCAAAGAGCTACTTTAAAAAGAGAAGGACTATACCATCTTTAAATTTTCTAGAGTCTGGATTTCACTAATCCTGACTTCAGACATCAAAGAGCAAGGATATATTAGATTCCCCAAGGAACTCATTTAATTGTGTGAGTATCTATAACGTATAGCTTTTCCTTCTGTTATTGTTTTATTTTTCTTCTCAGCTCAGAACTTTTCTGTTCTGATTATTTTTTACATGAAAAATGCAGGATTCTATTCACTTTAAAATACGGTATGAAAAATCACAGAATTCTTTCAGTTTGCACCAGAAAAAAATACAGAAATGTTTTCTGAATGGATTCAAAATTTCTGCAACACAGCTGAAGACAGCTGGTATGCTACAAGGAACTCTCCACCCATCCACAGTGCCTTCAGTATGCACCCATCTTCCTCAAACAACCTTTTCTTTTCAATACCTCAACTTTTCCTCTAATCCTTTCAAGTGGACAGCTTGAAAATCTGAACACATCCTTGCAATCTGGACAGTATTTTTGCACACAGGAAAATTTAAATACCAAATGATTCTGGCACAGAATCCAGTAGTTCAAAGAGAAATTCCAGCACCTTTTTTAGAGAAGCATGGCCTTTAATCAAGGAACACTGATTTGAGCAAATTTTCAAGGCAATTCTTCCCATTTTCACAGCATTTTCTTCAACTTCTATCAAACATTCATTTTTGAAGAAGACACAATTAAATGGATGTTCCAGCAGGAAAGAAGTCCTTATACATTTTCAGACACCTCCTGGTTTGTGTCAGAAATGAATGGTTAGTTTGCAGCTTCATAAATTAGTTACATTGAACAATTTCCACCCCTGCAACTTGTGCTGAGAGGAATGCAGTGACAGATAGATTCTGTGCCGTGTTTGCCTATGAGATGATTTTCTTGAAGTCTCATAATGAGTTGTATTTGGCAGGATTAATGAGTATTATAATGGCAAATGGATGTTTGCAGCTCAGTTGTGTTCCATCACATAGTAACATGGGGTTTCTGGTCCCTTGGAGGCCATAATTGGTGGCATTAATGCAGTTTTTAATTATGCTTCTTGAAAAAATGAATTGAGACCAAAACAAAAGCTAAGTGTTCATCTCTCTGTAGTGCTGTGGGGTGTAAACACAAGACCATTGCTGTCTCTTTTATCCATGTTTTGAATTGTATAGGATATTTGGCTGAAACTTGATTTGGGAATATTTGTATTTTTACACAGTTAAATAGCTTTTAATTATAAGATGCAGGGGGTATTTTTCCCCAGAGAGACTGATCAAAATAGCATGGAACTGTTTGCATAGTAGATTACATTATTCCAAATGCAGCTTCATAGCCACAGCGAGTGTCCTTAGGTCTTCATTCATTTAACAGGAGAGGGTGTGAATCCTCCTCACTTTTCCAGAATGGCCATGCATGAAAGCATTTTGGTGAGTGATGAGTCACTGCCTATAACGCTGTACCACATGATAGTTTGGATTTGTCTTCAGGCTCTTGTGGCCAGCACTTTTTTTAGTGCAATAGCTCAACATCTTCCGCAAGACTCCCAACATCAAAGCCTCAACTACCTATGTAACAGTGAAAAAAAAAATCAAAGAAATGGATTCCTAAGGAAATTATGTCAGAAAAAAAAATAAAATGTGTGATTGACTGTAAAATATAAATGTAAAATGTAAAATGATATCTGGTGGACATCATTACTGTTTCGTTCTCATGGAACTATTGATAAATCAAAAGGTAAAACAGAGAGGCTTAATTAAATAGTTAATTAATTACAGAATATTTATTTAATGGTCTATCTGATTTCCTGCCGTGCTCTTTAACATTTTCTCCTGCCTGCTGCAGTGTCATAGAAGAGAGAATGTAACTAGAATTGCCATTTCTTACGTGGTACATTAAATTGGGGTTAACCCCTGATCTAGGCATCTCTTTTATGTATCAGTTTTGGTGATTGTAACTCACTTTTGATCCTGGTAGTTTTCCATTAAATTCACAATATATCAATAGAGATGTATGAATCATTTGGGGGGGGGGGGGGGGGGCTCCTATCACTTTATATTGTTCCCAAAGCACTAGAATGCATCAGGCAAAAGTCTGCATGAAGATGAGGCTTACAGATATTTACATATTGACTGTGAAGAGTACTTCTAGTCTTACTCTGTTGGTAAAGGAGATGTGGGATCAACCCCAAGTGCATATAGGAATTCCTTTGTGATAAAGTTGTCACAGCGGGAAAGTGAGTCTTTCTTTTCTTCTTTTCTTTAAATTTTTAATTTTTAATTTTTTTACTTTTTATTTTGCCTTTATTCTTGGAGTAGTGTTTGGCATTGCATGAATACAGATTGCAAAGAAACCAGATGACAATATATTCCAGATGACAGACAGTTTCTAGGAGAACTTCAAATGCTTTACTTCTGTCAAATGGATTTACTAGTTCTCCATTGACTGTGTAATGGGAACTCACACACCTGCTCTTGCAGAAACCTACAGGCAAATACCTAAATTTAAGTTTCTTAATCTCTAACACATTCTAAGTGAAATTTACTTACTAGCACCTGTCTGCAAAACCACCAGTTTCTTGACTGATCTGTAGATGACAGCAACCTGAATTATTACTGTTGTTTTTATTGTTATTATTTGCATAACCACAAATGGAATTCCTCATCTTCATGCTTTGCAAGGTTCAAGTAAGAAATAAAGCATAATATGAGAAACAGGAGATGCAGAACAGGACAAGGACAAAACAGTGAAATAACAACACACTCCAAGGTCACACAAAGCAAAAAAACCTGTTCTGGGTTTAATAATAATATTTGAGGCATTGGAAAAATAACTGTGCTTGGAAAATCCACTACAGCACTTTGGGGTTTGCTGATGTGCTTCCCCATCCTACTGATCTTTAGAGAGGGGTCCCTAACCCGTGTGTGCAGGATTTATGTTCTTCAAAACCAGCAAGGGGCCACAATAGTCACCACATTTGTTCCTGTGGTTTAAAGGAGATGTATCCCTATCACCCTTCCCTTTCTTAGTCCTGTGTGAATACTCCAGACACATTATCTTAGCATTAAAGTTCCTGTTTCTTCTTTAACGCATCACTTCTGCTTAAATTCAAACACACCCAGTAGAAAAAATATGGACTTCATGCTATGAGATTGAAAGCAAAGTCAAAAGCTGTAAATCAAAAATTAAATATCATTTTAGAACCCTGAAGACTCTGGTGCATGGGAGAAAAACTGCTGGTAGGCTCTGAGCCCTGCTCCCACAGCAGCCCTTCTGCCCTGCTTGGGTCTCAGAGAAATGCATGTCCTCCTTTCACCCTCTTCTTCTTCTTCATCTCATTTCAGAGCCCTTTCCTGTCATTTATGCAGCAGATTTGATGGCCTGTATTCTGGCATGGCGTATCTATTTTTCACATGTTCCAACACAGTGTGAATTCCTCTCAAAATCTTCTGCCCTTTGGAGTAGTTTCAGCAACAAATGCAGTTGAAGTTGATGAAACCTTTCCTGCTAAAACAAAGCCATCAGTCTTTAAAATGATGGTTGCATTATTATAAGAGTCACTGGATCTTTTTGATTGCCAAAAACTCTGACTCTCAAGAAATGTCTCCCAGCCTCCTCAGACAAGTTCATGTCTCCTTTCCCCAGAATAATACACTAGGGTGGATGATACTAAATTGATCCTTGACGATTTTTTTGATTTCTGCATGGAGCATAATGTTTCTGTTTCATGAAATATTGAGGTGAAAACAAAATTTCGCCTTTTCCCCCTTCTTATTCCTCATTATCTTTTACCTTTTGTGTGGCACAATTAGACTGTGGGGGCTGCTGCTGCTACCTACTGCTCCATGAGCAGAGAAAACTGCAGTCACAAACCTATGCCAGCCACTCCTTCCACTTTTTCAATTTGCTAAACTTAAATAGCTCAATGTAGACTGTCCTATGCTTTATCACAAATATTACATTAAGTATAAGCTACTTAATATTTGTAAAGCAGGAAAGTCTAAAAAACAATATTGACCTTCAGCATCTTTTATAACAAACTCTGGCTCTTACTTCCAAGAGTTTGAAGTCTAAGAGATTCCCAAGGTTGGGTTTGAATTTATCCCAAAGAATGAGAGAAAACAGGTACCTCTTTGAATGTAATCTCCACATCCAAATGCACCTAGCCTTTCCAGAAAGGTCCTCCTAGACCCCAATTCCACCTGCTAACCCAAAAGGCTATTTTCACTTCCTTTATTGCCAGGGTGGGCCTAATAAGCCGTACCAGTAAGTCAACACAATACCACTATCAGCTCTTTTTTCTGGATGTGCTAACTCCTTATACAAAAATAGGCTGGCAGAAGAAACTCACTCTCCTTTTACAGTTAATGATACTGTAAAATGTTGAAAGAAGATAAGGTGTCCTGGGTTATAAAAGTGATCAATAGTAAGCAATCAGGAGGCCAAAGCTCTTAATGTTTATTTTACAGGGTAAGAAGTTATAGGGAATGCTAGCTAGCTGGATAAAAGCACAATCTAGCTGTCGGGGTGTTATGCAGCAGTTAATTCATCCTAGAACTGGATTAACTTTGAAAATGAAAAAGTTGCTTCTCTAGTCATGGAGGATGGTTTGTGGGCCCCCATAAATCAGGCAGAAAGCTGCTGAGGGTGGAGAGGCTTATGTATATGAAGTCTCAACCTCATGAGGCTTGTACCTGCTTATCAGAAAAAGAAAAAAAAATCTGAAGGCGAATAAGTCAGCTACATGCAGAAACAAAATATATGATCTTATGCACTGCGGATAAACAAAATCTCTGGGAAAAAAGTCTTCAATACACAGCAAAAAATATGTATCAAAATGAAAAATATTATCTGACATTGGAAAGGAGACTGCTGCAGGATTTCTTTTAAGCATAATGTAACGTTAGGTCTTTGGCAAAAAAGACCTAACTTTAATTATCAATGCCCTAGTCGGTCTGTTCAGGGTCTGCTTTACTATGCATAATGCAGACAAATCTCTACACATCTTTTTTTCGGTGAGTTGATTCCATTGTGTATATTTGAGCAAAATCATCTGCTCATTTTTTACAGTGGGCTGGATCTGTGTGGTCTTTACTCTCTCATCAGGAAATAAATCTCACATAATATCAGTAGAGCAGGCTACGGTAGAAGCAGTCACCTCCCATTTGCATTAACATTGCTTGTTTATTTTATCCAACGCCTTTTGCACATTTAGCATATTTTAAAGTATATGTCAGCCATATTATAATGCTTTCCTTCTACACAAGTACTACAGATATAAATCCTTTATATGCTTTCTCCGAACTCACTTACAAATGCCCATTGAAAATGTCCATTTAAATGATGGTAATGATAGTGGAGTCTAATATTCAGGAAGATTTTCTTATTATCTTATTTTGAGGGTATTTTATTAATAACATATTGATATAAAAGATAAGAACATTTTACCTCCATAAATTTGTATGTGCAATTTGTTCTTTTCACTGCACAAATGTATTTAGGATGCCACTCAGTAGTACTGATTGAATATTTATTTAAACAAATATCAGTATTACCCAACTAGCTGGAAAATCCATGAGTTTGGTTTTGATAGCAGAGCATTTCTCAAAAATTTATGTGTGCATGCAAATGTTGGTGCTTTGGATATAGGCTAAAGTATTTGCTTTATATGTATTATTTTGTTTGAATACAAGGAAGCTGGTTTGATTTGTATGTTTCCCCCTTATAGAATTGTTCCAAGGCTCTGTCAGAGATCACGTAGAGTAATTTTTCCCATCAATCTTTGCTGTGCAGCCATGCACGAATGCAGTAGGAAAAAGGGGGCAGAAATCAAATCACTTAATTGCAGCATTTTTCATCTACATCTTTTGTTTTATGGTGGTAAAGGCCCCGAAGTAGCCTACCATGATTCATGGCTGTCACTGCTGCCGTTAGCAGTTCAATCTTTCATTCTAGGCATTTTGGTACTGAAAGTACCTACACAATTACTTTGATGAATATGACTTGTTTGTTTTTTTCCCCATTTTTAGCAGAGAGAGGTTGTGCTTAATACAGACATTTAAATAAGATAGTATTCATGCCTGCTGCATCCGCACTGTTTCCAAAGTTGTGGATGTAGTTTATGAGCATTTTTCCAAAGGAATGAAAGTATGCTAAATGTAGCTATTTTATTAACTCTTCCTGTTAATAAGTTTATATAATAAAAAAATAACAAACGCTCCTTCCATAAAAAAAGGTGTAATCACCTCAGCTCTGATACTGAAAACTTCTTTTAAATCTTAATATTTTATTTTTTTGGGGAGGGTGGTATGATGAAGACAATGAAGCAGGGCACATATTAATGCTCATAAAAGTGATTTTTCTTTTGTGGTTTACACATGTGTCATAGAAAGTGATTAGTAATTTATACATATTAGGAGAAGCCTCAGTAATGCTATTAAATATTCTGGACTGTCCAAAGGAATAAAGATTTCAGAAAAGTTCCTTTTTTTAACTCTGCACTCTCCATATTAAATACACCCCTTTATTTGAGACAGGAAGGAAGCAAGCTTTTGGGGTTTTATTGTCTCATCCTAAATAAAATTTCTAGCATATATTTTGGCATGGGAATCCATTGAGAAGACAAATGCCCATCTTTTAGGCTAGAGTGTAAGTGAAAACAGGTTTTTTTGTGGATCCTCAAAGAAGAGGAATCTATCCTTCTTCAAAAATGGTCATTTCAATTCAGTAGAAGGGGCTCTGTTCTCTGTCTTGTATTTGAAACACAGGACTCTTTTACTTCTACTCCAATTAGTTTATTGTATTGTGCTGTTTTCTTTGAATTACCAGTACAAAGTTATTTATGTCTGATATCCACATAGTCACCCAGAAAGCAGGGAATGCTTGCATTGTACAATGGGAATTCTGGTCAATGTACTCAGGACTACAGTGTCGCATTGATGTGGAATTCTCTTTTTGGAAGGTCAACATTACACCTAGGCTCAAAACCATCTTAGACTTAAATGTAAAGGACTCTTAGAATGAAATAAAACCCCTATAAAACATTAATATAAATCTTGTAGCTAAAACTCAAAAGAGAAATTAAAGCAAATTTCATAGAATCATGACCGTGATCCAAAATGTGCCGTTTAATCTGCCACCCCCAGACCTGTGGAGTAAAAACATTTTGACAGAGGTACACCAGAGGCTGCTGCTTTCAAGATGACTTTCAGTATGGGCTATTCAGCTTCACCAACCCTGTTGCAGAGGCATAATTACACCAGAGGGGGCAGATTACTGGAGGACTTACTACAACAGTAAAATTGAGCAGCTGCAGAAGTGCTCATGGGAGAAACTTGAATATTAACCATTGGGGATGTGAATGTCAGTTAAAAGGCTAGTGATTTCCTGCTGGAAAAGTAGGGAATAAAAATAGTAGGTCAGTGTAAATCTCTGAGAATCACAACTTTGTGGTATGGAAATAACAAGATGGTCACCTCATATTAGACCAGGCAATGGCACTATCCCTCAAAACTACCAAAACAGCCTTCTGAATGGGTGCCTTGGAAGTTATATCCTCCTCTGGAGCTGATTTAACTTTCTACTTCCTGATGTCGCTGATTAATAAGCAACTGAGCCAACAGTGAAATAAAACCATAGCAAAATACTGAAATGAGTGGTTAGTCGCTTAGATTCATCGTGATATGGTTGCTGTTTGCCTTCTCATCGCTGTTTGGTTCACAGACTATTGCTGGATTTAAAGAAGCAGCAGCCATCCCATCTGTGTGAACATCACTGTGTGTACACTACTGTCAAAGTGTCAGGGTAAATGGATGTAGGAGTATGCGACATTAAAGGAAGAAAGGCAATTAATTTCATATTTTCTTTATTAAACACAGATTTTCAACAGAGAGTTATCAGTGCTTATGTGGTACAACAAAACAATAAACCCAATCCTGACCCTTCAGAGTCCTGCTAAGTGTACAGCTCTTCCACATGAGTAGAAGTCTTCAGATCTTGGTGGCACCAAGATACAGGTAGGGACTGTTACCTGCAGCTGGATCTCACTGGGGCAGCAGTTCAGAACTAAAAGGTAATGAGGTGCTCCTCAGGCAGAAACACTTGCTGCTGCAGATCATAACTACAGCCACTGTCAGGAAAAGGCATTCGTGCACTGGGTTCTTCACCTAAGGCATGAAACTGTTAACAGTGTCACTACTGTGGGCAAAGCATCCACAGTCTAATCCCAGCTGGACTAGTCCTGAGTTAGTTGAATTAATTGTCTATGTCTTTTTACTTTTATACCCAGTGGTCTTTGATTTCAGGGCTGTGCTCCAGGTCTGCAACTTGGTATTCCATGCCAGACCTGAGCACAGTGGAGTCTGCTTTACACTGCTCTGTGGAAAAAACAAACAACTACCAAAAGCCCCCAATAAACTTAAATGATTTGGAACCTTTGCAAAAGTCTCAGAAGTCTTTAAGTTCCTGATAGCGAGAGAGGTACCTAGAAAAATTTTCAGTAGTCATTAGGGAGGTAATCTCTGTTCATTTTAATTCGAATTAGGAATTTAGCATGCTTTTGACAGTCCCACTAGGTAGCTCTCTCCTGATACTGCTTTATAAATACATTCTGCCTTAGATACTACTTTAAAAATATAGTCCTTTGAAAAAATCATGGTGACTTCAAAAATATATAATCTCTCATGTTTTTGTAATTCTGTATGCACATCCAACTATTAAAATAACACATGGAAATACACATGAATAGGCAGAACTGTGTAAATAAACCCATACTGAGTTATCAGTTTGCATTTTTGAGAGCAGAATAATTTTCTCTTGTGGCTCTCTCTAAAGTTAATAACCAATCATTATTTCACCATAAGTTATTTGAAATTTGTTTTAAAGAAAACAGTTAAAGATAGTAATGGGACAAAATAAATTGAAAATGCTTATTTCCATGAATAATACCTCCAAATGTTGCCTATGGGATGTATCTTCCCAGTTCTCAGGCAAGGAAGGACATACTAGTCTTAAAATTTTTTTTAATTCCGTGGTCTGATCATTACAAACAATAACAAAGCTCAAAGAATCCAGGGAGTGGAAGAGTCCATTAAATGAATGCATTGGAAAATGTAGCAAATGGAGAAAATCACAGGCTGATTGGAAGTTGCCTAAAGTAAAATAAATATATTTTTTCATGGGGGAAACAAAGGGTGGGTCTGTCTGCAGGGAAGCTGACAACACAGGTACATCTGACTGCAGCAGCTTATTGGATGAGGGAATTAGGACAAGTTGCAGGATGAGTTCAGAGGCGCGGCTGCTGTCAGATGAGTAGCTAGTTCCACCTCCAGAAATTATTTTCCAAAAGCTGAATTTAGCCCTCCCTTTCACATAACCAGCCTGGGCTCTGCTGGCTTTTACTTGTGGTGGAAGAGGCAGGTGGGAGGGTCCAGAGGAAATGTACTTGGGTGGTTCCTCCCCAGGTACCATCAGGGGTGTGCGACACCTCCATCTCCCAGTCACATGCCTTTTTATGTTTTGGATCCCTGTGTGGACACTACATAATGGGGAGTAGCATCCAGGCTGGAGATGAGAAGAGTTATATGGTATCCAGCTTTTAAGCACTGGGGTGATAAAGCCAGCATTACTTACCAGGTTTAAATTCCATGCTGTAGTGATAGTTAGGTAACTATCCAGGGAGAGTACCACATTTGATGAAATAGCACAAAAAGGCTTAGATCTAAAAGTAAACTCACATTGTACTCAAATACAAGAGTAAGTCAAAGCATGTGGGCTGCTTTGTGAAGCAGATGGATAAAAATGTGGTTAAGAGAGGAAGATGATTTGGATGTTGGAGAGGGGGCTGGCAGGCTGCCTATGTTAGTGATGCTAAGGAGTGCTGGAACACTTGATAATTTCAGAGCAAGTTAGTTTGCCACAGCTTACAACCTGCTCAGTGCTGGGGAAAGAGCTTGTTCTGTCTTCTCATCAGTATGTGATATGGAATAATCACAGTGGTTACCTAACAGTGATGAAAAGCTGCAACAGCTAAGGGAAGGAGACTGCAAATCTGATTGAATGTGGGCATTTCAGGTTTGGAAATATGTGCTACCTACTAAAATGAGCTATCGACTAATTCTGAAAGAAATGTTATATGGGCTTAATGTTCATCTTCATCCACACTATAATGAGAAGGATTAGACTGGCTTCCATATGTGGAATATTTATTTCAGCAATACGGGAAAATGTATTTCCCTAATATTTTTTCTGTATGCACAAGACCTTAAATTTTACAGATGTGATTAATGTTTTAATTTGCTGTTCTAGTGGGATACAAGTTTACCACACAATATAAATTACTTACAAAGAAATTTGCTTATATGGAGTTTAATTCATACACTGTTTAGCCACCATGTGTGGCATAGCTTTGCCTTCTCTATGGGATCAAGCAGTTGTGCAATTGATTTGGAAAATAAAAAACAGTCAGGTTGCACAAAGCATTTCTTAACAACCTAAGCCAGAGCATTTATGAAGCAAACTTGTGCCATAATTAGTGTTTATTTTAACATGAATTGGTAAATGGGATATTAATTGCAAGTTGTGAATTGGATTCCTGATGCAAATCATTCTGATTAACCAGTATTTTAAAAAAATTGTCTATTACATACATTTTTGTAGATCTCATTTACACAACAAATGAATGACAAATTAAATACATGCCCCAAATAGCATAAATCAACATAGTTCTTAGGTTAATTGTTTATTGTCCCTGGAATATGAATCCAACCAATGATTGTGATAATAAATTTAAAATTTAAAAAAACTTCAAACTACCTCGGAATATGTTTTATTTTTATTTACTTTTCAACAAACAGCTGAAAATAACGCAAGCTCAGAATGCTATCAACTGATACATGGTCTCTGGTCTACCAGTGGTGAAGATAAAGTCATTCACTGTTCCTGGTGCACCAAAGATATCTGGGCTCTGCAAGACCAGGCAGAGGAACTGTAGACAGCATATGAAGTGACAACAGTGACTTAAAGCCTGTGGCATTCAGACACAGCACTTTTGATGTACCAAATATTTTACTAACTCTAATGTGAATGAACTTTCTGCCTGGGGATATAAGGATTTTTGCTAATGGGCTTGCACCTTCAGAAAGTATTGAGAGCCATATTCTCTGGAGAAATATTCCACAGTAAAGACCCTTGTTCAGAACCTTATTTTGTAATCTAATATAATTTCTCTAACTGCTTTTCATGTCAAACACATCAGCAATGTTCAGATGGTTTGGGAAATTAAATTGAAAGCTCCTTGGCCTGAAATGTTGCAGGCGCTTCCGACCTCCTTTACAAAAAAGGAAAGACAAAATATCAGTGTTTAGGGCCAAATGATATTTTCATTGAGATCCAAAGGAGTCTTACTGCTGATTTCAGCAGACAAATGGTGTATCATTTTGTCAGGAGTTTTACATCTAAGAGAGATCCCCTGTAATTTTTCATGGGGAAGACAGGTGGACCAAAATCGAGGTACATCTTCTCATCAGGGAGAGATGCTGATCTGGCAACTGTGCGCTTGGGAACAACAAATTCTGTTTTACACTTGTAATAATTTTCCAAAGGTAGTAGAGATTTTTACTTAAATATCAGGAAAGATAAACTTACACTAAGTGGTAGAAGCAAAATTTCTCCCTTACTGACCCACAAAGAGTACCACTGCTCTGGTAGACTACATGATGACTCTCCACCTTTCTCCATTCTCTCCTTTCAAACAGGGTGTGAACACCAGTGTGTTCATCTGTGCTACAGCCAAGGTAATCTGATTTCATCTATTCACCACATGTACAGTCTTTATGTGTACAGAGTAATTAACAAAGCAAATATGGTCATAGAAAATACAAAACAGAAAGCCTTTTGTTTCTGTAACTACTTCAGTAGGAGAGTGAAACTTGTTTTCAAGCCTTGTCCTATCTAATGCAATGTAAATATAGTATTCAGCATTTTTGTCCATTTCATTAAGCACTGCTCATTTTAATATAAGCCTTATTAGCTAATTAAACTATTTAATTAGTTATACTTGAGTTGCATTAAATTGCAATCACTTTCATCTGTTTTAATAGAAGATGTATTTTATATGTGTCCACAAATGCTGGCATGAAATATTATTCCAGCTAGCATCCAGTGTAACTGGACAGCTTTCCTGAACATTTCAGCTCTCCTGAACATTTCAGCAAGTAATCCTAATTCTTTCTAAATAGCTGCATGCTAATAATCACATTGCAGAAACACCACATGAATAATGACATTAAAGACTAAGTTAATGGTGAGGATATGGGCTAACATGGACAGGACTTGGGTTAAAATGGATTTTACTTCACACATTTCAGGGTACATTATATATAGGGATATGTGTCTTTATGCAGTAAAATTTATCTCTACCTAAACTCTAGCCTTCCTATTCCCTAATACTCTACATTTCTTTTTTACTTTGCAAAAAAAAATAAATCCAGACTCTTATTTGGCCTGATGTCATGGAACATGGGAATTTGACAAGGGATATAGGACATTTCACCAGTCTTAGTGTAGAATGACTAAAACGCTGCCATGGTGTTCATTCCATTTAAGTGCTCTTTGATAATCTTAAAAAGGCAGAGGAGGACAGCAGTATGTGCTCACCACCTCAGAGATATGCACTGAGATTTCAGCCCAGTTGCATGAATGCAGGCATTGAAGGTTGTTGGAGATCCCTGATGGTCATCCACCTGGCCTCTAGTTGCCAAGCTAGAGGTCTGGTCAGCTCCATATATTCTGTATATTGCAGGCCAACTCCATAAGCATAAAGTCCATAATCCAAGCTCATGAAACATTATAACTTTCCCATCCTACCATAAATAACTGAAAAAGACTCATTGGTACTCCTGTTTAGGACCAAAGGCAGCCACATAAATGTGGACCTGATTTAGGTCTTAGAAATAAACAATTGCTGTGTTTGTTCTATAACATTGCCATTATTCGTTCCTTTATTAAGGACACTCAGAAAAACCTCTGTCAATCAAAGACATTATTATATTCAGCATAAAAGACTGTTACATATGGAGTAAGAGATGCCTGGGACTTATTTCCAGACTATAGTGTCAGAATCTTAAAATGTGTGTCACTGATCAGGGCAGAGGGGTTTTAAATAGACGGCTTTCAACCCAAGCCATCCTGTGACTCTTTGGTCGAGTTGGCGTAATTTTTAGTCAGGCCTTGAGAATCTTGGACTGTACCAATCTCTTTGCTGTGGGCAAGATTGTCTAAACATTCCTCTAGGTTTGAGTTTTGGTTTGTATTTTTTCCAGTACAGAACTCATAGTCAGATGACTAAACTGCAGAATTTTAGGGTGTCTTTTGTCTTCCCATTACTCTTGGATTAGTTTTGTCTCTGGGGTTTTGATAGTCAGGGATTGCCTGGGAAGGTAGAGTGGAAACTCAGTCAGTTCCCGACCTCCTCATCATTTCAAGGATGGGTAGGTGAAGGACCATGGTGAAGGAGGTTGGCAAAGCACCATCTGGGGCATTGCCCAGGGCAAATCAGCCAACCCCACATATTATCACTACCTTTATGAAAGAAAAAAAAAGAAGGGTAACCATTGCAGGCCCCTCAGTTCTGAGAGGAATGGAAGGCCCAATATCCTGACAGGACTCATCCCAAAGGGAAGTCTCCTGCCTCCCTGAGGCCAAGGAAGGGACATTGCGAGTAAACTCCCTGATCTGTCTGGTACAGCCCTCAGGTCATTACCCCCCCATTAGTCCTCCAGGTTGGGAGTGATGAGGTTGAAGGAAGAAGTCCCAAAACAATTTAATAGGATTTCAGGGTACTGGGGTATTTGGCCAAAGGAGTCTGTGCACAGATTGTGCTCTCAATTATTTCTGTACCAGGGATGAATACAGTAAGGAATAGGAAAACTAGCCTGACTAATACATGGCTAAGAGGCTGGTGCCATAGCTGGAAATTTGGGGGGTTATTGGCCATGGGGCAGTTTGCAGGCCACAAGGCCTGCTGATGAAAAATTGGGTCCATCATCTCAGAAAAATAAAAGGATTATGACCCATGAGTTGGTGGGGCTGACTGAGAGGGCTTTAAATGAGGTTTGAAGGGGATACAGCCGGGCCCACTAGAGATGAGCCAGATGTGGCTGGGCTGTGTCCAGGGCACAAATGCAAGCAGTATGGGCAATAAACATGAGGTGTTGGGAGCCACTGTGCAACAGAGAAGCTTTGATGTGATCACAGTTCACAGAAATGTGGTGGAATGACTCTCATGATTGGAGTGCTGCAATGGATGGCTACAAGCACTTTAGAGGAGATAGGTAGAGCAGGAGAGGCAGTGGGATGGTTCTTTATGCTAGGGATTGTTTTGATTGAATTGAAATCAGTGACAATGATGACAAAGTGCCTCTGGGTAAAGATCAGGGGGAAGGTCAGCAGGTTGGCTAGCCTGGTAGGAATCTGTTACCCTTAACAAGAGTATACAAGGTGCACTCTACAGCAGAGGCACTCTAGGACATTTCTAGAGCATGTGGAAGATAACTGCCTGATAGCTAGTGACTGATCCTACAAGGGGATGCACCCTGCTAGATCTCTTGTGACCAGAGAAGGACTTGTGAGTGATATTGGAGGGTGTCTTGGACACAGCAATCACAAAATTATAGAGTTTTCAATACTTGGTGGAGCTAGAAGGGGTGCCCGCAGAACTGACACCTTGGACTTCCAGCAAAGAAGATTGAGTGACAGAGTCCCTTGGGAGTCAGTCCTGGAGGGCAGAGGAGTTCAGGACGGCTGCACATGATTTAAAAAGGAAATCTTAAAGATATGGGAACAGGCTGTCCCCATGGGTCACAAGACAAGCCAGCAGCAGAAATGAATAGCCTGTTAAACAGAAAACTTGGGCTGAAGCTCAGGGGAAAAAAGAAGACTGTATTACCTCTAGAAGGAGGGGCAGGTGGCTTGTGGGTACTACAGGGATGTTGTAAGGTTAAGTAGGAAGAAAATCAGGGTCAACCTAGAACTTAATTTGGCAGCTACAATTAAAGACAACAAAAAAAAGTTTTTATAAATACATTGGCAGCAAAAGAAGGGCTAAGAAGTGGCTTCATCCTTTACTGGATGTAGGGGGTAGCATAGTTTCAGGGGATGTGGAAAAGGCTGAGGAGCTTAATGCTTCCATTGCCCCTACCAAAACCAGCTGTCCTCAAGATATCCAGCTTCCAGAGCTGGAAGTTAGTGATGGAGAGCTGAGTGAAGCCCCCATAACACAGGAAGAAAGGGTTAAAGACCAGCTATGCCAATTAGACACTCACAACTCTATGGGCCCAGATGGGATGCACCCAAGAGAAATGAGGAGGTTGGTGAAAGAGCTTGCCAAGCCACCTTCAATCATTTACCAGCAGTCCTGGGTAACCAGAAAAGTCCCATTTGTGTCCCCTTTCAAAGACACAGGCAGGACTGCAAATTGCCCAGCTGTATGCTTTGTATCTTTTGTAAGCTTGTGATGCAACGGTTCTTGAGAGTAGCAGGGATTTTTGTTCAAGGATGTGGGGACAATCATCACAACTTCTTCCTGACTGTGCATCTTGTGCATGATACTACTATTAGCTAACCCCTCATGTGGAGGTAAGCACTCTCATATAATCTGTCAGTAGTCATGGTGCTCTGAAATCATGTTTCCTGAGTGAGTTTTTGGGGTTTTTTTTAGACAGAAAATTAGATGTATTCTGGATGAAAGTCTCTTTTTTAGCATCCTATTCCAGAAAGTCACGAAGAATAAGCATTATTCATTTGTAACATTCTGACTGGTCTAAACACTCTTTCCTTGATTTGAATTCTAAGTATTTGAAGCACCCTATGTGCTTTAGGTGATGATGTGCAAAAGTATGCATCTGGATATCTAGGCTTTACTTTCACCATACTATTTTTTAAAATCAAAATTGTCATGGTTACACACTGCAAAATAAATTTTTAAAAGACCCTATGTTTGGCATAATCAATGAGAACCAAGGTTTATCCAGACAATCTATCTCCATTAGTGGAAGAACCAAAGTGCTGGAGACCCACACCATTAGCTGTAATCACTCTGATGCTTCAGATTTGGGGACCGAAGAGCTAAATAGTCATTTTAGTCTAAAGATGAAGGTGGAGTTTAGTTGCACAATGAATTATGAATTTTCCTTTTAAGCTCAATCTAGTTTGTGTTACTTGAGGTTTGCCTATCATGTGGGCTTGCTTTTGGGCTATGGGAAAAATGTAGGCAAAATAAGATTGGATTTTCAGAAACCCAGGTAGCAATTACTCATGTTCTCAGCACCATTTGGGTGGGTACCTTTTGTAACTGTCTAGGGCAACCAATGTCTATGGCAAAAGTTACTTAATTTTGAAAATAGAATTAATGAAAATTTGAGATTTTTAGACAGATTTAATTTGTGCGCCAAATCTTTAAAAAAAAAAAAAGAAAAGAAAAAATGAAAATGTATAGTGGCTGGGGGCCCCTTGAGCAGGGACTAATGAGCTTTGACTCTATGATTGTAGGTTGATTAAATGCTTTATTAAGCTATACTATACTATATCACACTTTACTAAAACTATTCTCTTGAAAAAACCTTTTGCTCTTGCTAGACAGACTGATACACGCGTGGATCTAATTGGTCAATGAATCAAAACACTATCACTAGAGTTTAATTAATAAACTACCTTTTAGTAAACAATCTCTATAACATATTCCACATGTGCACAACAACAGGTGCAGCAAGTGGAAATAAAAATTGTTTTCTCTGAGCTTTCTCACGTATTCTGAAGAAAATCCTAAGGAAGAATTAAGTCTCTCTCTGTTCAAAAAATATATAAATACCACAAAAATGTTGTTGCAGTCTTCAATATAGAACAGTAAGTCAATGATCTAAGGGGAGATTCATGTTAATTGTGGTATAAATGAAGTTTCAGAAGGGCCAAGAAGCTTTGAGAAGGTGGTTATGTTTTTTTTTAGAAAAACATTCTTTATTATAAAGAGTATATAGAAAACCTGGCACACGATAAGAAAAAGAAAAAAAACTGGCAGAAATACATGTTAGGGGCTAGTAGACGGTGTACAGCAAACCAAGAGTAAAATATAATCAGAAGTCAGATGCTGAAATCCAGGAGGAGTGAAGGATGTTGAGATCTCCTCAAAAACTGACAAAAATTTTCTCTGCAAAACCAATTGCAAATGCAAAGGTAAAAAAAGAACACTCATTCATCAGCTAATTTTGTTTTCTCCAAGGCTTCACAAAAATAACAAATCTATATATCTCTCTTCAGTAAATATGCTATAACAAATATAATTTCTACTTCTTCATGACCATGCACTTTCTTTCTGCAGTATTTTTGTCCTCATACATCATGGTAGGTACATCAGTCAAAGAACAGGTAGGGATCATCAGAATCCTAAGCATTGTCTTGAAGATCACAATTCATTTTTATCTGGCTAAGTTGTAAATATTCTGACAATTTTTGTCAGTATAGAAGTGACAGAAATACTGTTGTATAAATGTTACAAGAATCTGAGGATTTTAGAATGTATAAACATTTTCTTTTACAAATACAATCACCTAGGTTGGAAAAAAAGAGACCTAGCCTTCTTCCTATGTATGTATGAAATGCAATCTTAATGTGCAAATTCCATTCTGAGGATTTCAATATATGAAAATTTCATATGGATCATAATGTATTTCTAGTATTTTATCTTCTTTCTTATCAATTTATTTATATCAGAAAATGTTAACAAGTTTTTATTGGTTTTGCCATAACATACTTGAGTCACCAAACTAACCCCCACTGACTGTGATGAGCAGTTAAAATATAATCTCAGACTTTAACAAGGCTTGCTTGCTAAAGAATATGAACTTTTGTGAATAAGTGTTTATGAGATAGAGATAATAATGGAAAATTTTTTGCTATCTCAAAGAATTGAAAAAAGAAGTTTTGTGTTTCTTAATTTCAGTAGTTTTTTGCTTTACAAGAAGTCAGAAATTCAGTATATAGAACTACCATCAATATACAATTATAGTAAATATATGGAAGCAAAAGGTGGATGAAGCAGAATTATTACTACTTGTATATGAATTTTTAATGAGGAGCAAAAATTATGGAAGTTGCTAGTTTTTTGAAATCCAAATATATCCAAATTTGCAGTGATTCAGTCACATTTTCTCCAAAGCTGTTGTAACAAAAATCATGTCCTTAAATATAAGGATTTATGCTACCCAAAGAAAATAGTATATCTACAAAAAATAAGAAAACAATCACAACAAACACAATTTCACAAAAATAAAGCCCTTTTCTCATCCTTTCTGCTTGACCTGTGGTTCTCCTTCTGTTATAATGGATACAGAAACATAGTTTAATACAGTGCTAGAACTTTTGTAAGGCAAGAATAACCAGTAACATAATCAGTTGAACAGAAGAAAGTGAGCAGGATGGTGGAAGAACTGTGCACATAGACACTACACTTTTCCTTCAATACCCTTTAGCTATGTACCAGACCTCTTGCGTATTTAAGCCAGGTCACTGATAGTCTCTGATCTAAACTGAACCAGTGACCTAAGTGTGGAAAGCTGAGGGGGCCACTGCTGACAATACAACTTGGAAATTCAGACATCAGTATGATGTGGAAGACAATATGGCCTTCTTTAGCACCATGGGATCAACAGTAGTCTGACCAATGTCTTTGTTTTAGAAAGCAATTCCATTTTGAGAGTAGCACTGCTTAAAAGACAAAATTAAGTGCTTCTTTATAGTGATTATATTTTGTCTTCTCTAAGAATCAAGGGGCAAATATGTTTAATTAATAGCATTTTTCAGAAAGCATTTTTCCTCTGCTTTCTAAGTGGATTGGATCCAGAAAGCACAGTTATACCCAAGAGATCACATTGCTTTGATTTATGGGTGCTTTTATGCAGCAGGCAATCCTCCCAATCAGGAGAAACCATTGTGATTTTTATGATTTACAATATAATGAAACAAAACTGAACAGTACATAGGCAACAAACAAACTTTTATCTTCATGCTTTACTTCCTCCCCCTAGCCCTGCTAAGTGCTAGAAAAGGGACTTTCTCTTTTCCCAACAACTATATCCCTGTCAAAGCAATAGCTTCATTAATTAATCACTGTTTTAGAGAAGAGGGGAATAGCAGAGTCTACTGCTTAGTGCTCACCAGTGAATTCATCACTCCAGCTTTTTGGTTCTTGCATCTGTGTTCTGGTAACCTTTGCTTTTATATATATATATGTATGAAGAGCAATAGGACTGGATATGTCTTTCCTCAAAAATGTTGTCGTGTAGAATCACTGCTCCTTGAGGATTGTGGTAATATTGCACAGAGATTACATAGTTACTTCATAACTTCCCAGGGATAGAAGCAGAACCAGGAATACTTAAATGCAAACTTGTCTTGCAGTGCACTTCTTTTGAATAGGACTCCAGAAAATTTATGCAACACCTGGACTGTTAAATACTTTGATCTACTCCAGGGAAGGTTAAAAATGAGGAATGATGTGAAAGTCTAAACATAATATAATAAAGGCCAGTCCTCAAGACATATTGAAATTAACACAGTGCCAAACAAACCCAAAATGTTCAGGCAAAGTTGCAGCCAGGATGTGTATGCTCGGGTCACATACAGTGCTCAAGAGCTCTGATTTCAAAGATAAGGATTGGAGTAAGAGCATACTTTATATAATGTACAAGAAGACTAATTATTTTCATACAAGAAACCATGTAATGCTCAGAACTGGAGAAGAGGAGACTGAGGGGAGACCTCCTTTCACTATGAAGCTTCCTCCCAAGTGGAAGAGGAGGGGCAGATACCGATCTCTTCTTTTTGGTAACCAGTGGCAGGACATGAGGAAATGGCCTGAAGTTGTGTCAAGGGAGGATTAGGTTGGATATTAGAAAGATTCTAATCCTTCATCCAGAGGGTGGTTGGGTACTGCAACAGGCTCCCCATGAGCATGTTGGTCACAGCACGAAGCCTGACAGAGTTCAAGAAGCATTTGGACGACACCCTTGGGCACATGGTGTGACTCTTGGGGTGTCCTGCACAGGCCCAGGAGATGGACTCAGCAATCCTCATGGGGCCCTTCCAGTTCAGTATATTCTGTGATTCTGTGACTCAGGAGTACTCATGTTGCTGCCTACACCTCCTCTTACTAGACCCAATAGCCCAGCCAGCTGAAGGCCACATCCTGAAGGCCTTCACCCTTTGTGCAGGTCCCTCCAATGTCTTAACACCGAACAAGCTCAGGGTCTCCCAGCAGAACCCAAGCGAGAGGTGAAACTTCCTCTTCAATGGATTGCTGTGGGTGCAGGAGTGCTTGAACTTTCTCATGAACTCTTAAAAGTACCTCCTGACAATGAGATAAGATTTATACCATACTTCTCTCCCACCCCTCAAGTTTTCCAGAGCACTTTTCAAATCATTTATTTTGGAAAAGACCTTGAGAATCATCAAGTCCAAGGGTTAACTGACCTTGTCCCTAAGTGTCATGTCTACACATCTTTTAAATACCTCCAGCAATGACTCCACCGCTTCTCTGGCCAGCCTGTTCCAATGCTTGACAATCCTTTTGGTAGAAGAAATATTTCCCAGTATCCAGTCTAAACCTCCCGTGGTACAACTTGAGTCCATTTCCTCTTCTCCTATCACTTTTTACTGGGGAGAAGAGACCAATCCCCACTTTATCTCAACCTCCTTTCAGAATAAGATTCCCCTCTGAGCCTGCTTTTCTCCAGGGTAAGCAACCTCAGCTCCCTCAGCTACTTCTCATATTACTTGTTCTGTACATCCTTCACCACCTTTGTTGCTCTTTGGACACACATTGATCATATCTAGTCTGTCCCAGCAGAAACTGTCTCTAAAGTGAAAATGTGAGCTGGCTCCTGCAACCAAACCAGATCAGGAAGGCAACTCTCATGTATCCAGTCCTGAAGACATTTGGGCACAAGGCATCTTACAGGCCTTTGACTGGCTTTTTGAATTGGGGTGGGAGATATGGACGAGTATCTTCAAGCCCTGTTTGCTAGTCACACACTGTGAGAAAAGTAATTGCCACCACTCAGTCTCTCTCAGGCTGTCGTAAATTGTGCTCTCCCACTCTTCATTCAGCAGACCAGAACTGACACAAGCTGTGGGAGACTGTGCTCATGCAGTTTTGCACCAACTGAATCCCTATTACTGCAACAGTGTTTAAGGCTTTATTAATCTTATCCCCCTCAGCCCCAGGACATGCTATTTAAAGTTGAGTTTTTTTTCTCCCTTTGAAAACTCTAAGAAGACTTCTCAGCTTCTCAGCTGGGTGATTTAAAAAGAAATATCTTCTTAATTTATGGGCATTTCTAGTCATTGGAAAGCTTCATATATGATCAAGTCCAAATGCTAATTTTTGTTCCTTGGTCTCAAACTGAGAAGATACCAAGAACTTCAGCTCTGCTGCTTCAAGGAGTGACCATATGATGATGAGCAGTACTTGCATGACCAGTCCTCAGAAGAAGCTGCATAATTATGCCAATGGCAGTTCTTTGTTGCTGATAGGGATAGTTGTTGCCTTCAGAACATCTTTGAATGCTTTACAAAAGCTCCCAGAGCAAGTAGGATAGATGTAGGTCCAAGCATTGCTTTGAAAATCAACAAACTTAAAAAGCTTATGATCCAAATGCAGATAGGTCTTGTGTACATCTGAGGAAAGAAAAGCCTAAAGACAGAGCAGAGTAAAATTGTCTGTGAAGAGTACAAGGAGAAACATGAATGCATTTGATGTGAGAGTCTGGGACGAATAATCAAAGTTAATTTCAGTGGAATTTTTTATAAGTCAGATGATGAGGACATTTTGATTTTTATTCTTTGCCTCAGAATTAAGGATGAAGACTTAAGAGTGGAAGTCTTTCCACCGCAATTTAATCTTAGACAAAACCAAAATAAGAGCACCTAAGGAAAGGGAGAATTCTTGCTGAATTCTCAATCTACTGATTGAGATGGATTTTGTCTTTCACCTGGCTCTTCATATCTACTATGGCTCAAAGCAGTATTTTTTTTCTTTTGAGGCTCCATTTCTTTTGCTGACTTTCAGCCTCAAAATATGTGTTTGGTTCGATTTCTAACGTGCAAAATTTCTTGCCTTCATCAGGTCTGACTTTGAGACACTATCAAGGAAACAGTCTTCTCTCTAGTCAAAGAGGAAAAATGAACTTTCCTAATTACGTTGACAATGCTGAATAGATTTAATATTAAATACTAGCAGTAATACAGTAATGAAAGTTATCCTACCTGTGTAACTCGTCTCTGAAGAATTTAAAGGGACGAATCATGAATGAGCTTTCTGACTGCAGACAGGCATGAGGTGAATGTGTTTACTGGCTTTTGCTATAATATTTATTCAGCTTAGAATTTTTTTTCTGATGCTTAAATCCAGAAAAGGTCTTCTCCTTTAGCTTTGTATGTAGGACAAATTATTTTGAAGCTTGTAAGTAGCAAATGTAAAAATTTATACAAGTCTTATGTTCCTTTTTGGAACAATCTTAAAAGATTGTTTGAAGTAAGAAATCCTATGCTTTGCCTTGAGCTTTTCAAGTTAATTTTAACATAAATCTATGCTTACACTGAAAAAACAAGTAGCCTGAAATGCAGTGTGGATCTAGTTATTATCCTATAAACAAAAATGTCTATTTCTGTATAGTACAAAATATATCCTATCAGGGGAATCTTTCTTGAGTGGAAATCATTTTTATTGATGCTCCTTCCTTTTACAATTTTGCTCTCTGATCACAGAAAGAGCATAATTTTTCAAACTGTAAACTAGGTATAATCTACAAGCTTAGTAGGTGAGAGAATCCTACCTGTTATTAGATTTAAAGATTACATTTATAATAATGTGTGTCATTAGAAAAGTAATGATGAAGAGTTAAACGTGTGAGCAGGATTAATAGAACCATAGAAAGGATTGGGACAGAATAGACCTAAAAGATTATCTAGTTCCAACGCTCCCTGCCATAGGCAGAGGTACCTGCTACCAGACCAAGCTGCTCAAATTCCAGTTCAGCCTGATATTAAACACCTCCAGGGATGAAGTACCCACAACTTCTCTGGGCAGCCTCTCCTAGTGCCTAACCACCTGCACAGTGAAGAACTTCTTCTTTATGTCTAATCTAAACCTGCCCTCTTTCAGTTTGTTTCCATTCACAGCCTTGCTTTCTCACTACATACCCTTGTAAAAAGCCCCTCTCCAGGTTTCTTGTGGCCTCTCTTCAGCTGCTGGAATGTTGCACTCAGGGCACCCCAAAGCTTTTTCTTTTTCAGGCTGAACAGCCCCAGCTCTCTCAGCCAGTCTTCAAAGGAGAGGCTCCAGCCCTGTGGTCATCTTTGTGCCACTGTCCCGGAGTCTCTCAAGCAAGTCTAAGTCTTTCCTGTGCTGCAGACCCCAAAGCCAGACCCAGTACTGCAGGTGGGGTCTCAGCGGAGTAGTGGAGTGGAGGAGCAGGATCCCCTCCCTCTCTCTGCTGGCCACACGGCTTTAGGGGCAGCCCAGGATATGATTGGTTCTCTGGGCTGGAAGCGCATGTTTGCAATGCTTCCTCAACTTTAAAACTACAAAGCTATTACATTTGCAATGCACATTGCAAATAAAATAATCATTTTCACATGACTGTCTATCTTTTCTAATCTTATTTTAACATGAAGGGAAGTTGTATAGAGCCTTTAATAAGCTATCACTTTTGTCACGAGGATCCATATTCACATGCTATACATTATTGTTTAGAAACACAGGCTTTTTTTTCTGAAGCATAAAGCTAAAAGTAGAATATTTTTTTAAACAGGTTTGTTTTCAAGGGTTCTTTTGACGTTGAGTTGTTAAACACTTATGCGTCAAGTAACGCAAGAGCTACACTTTTTTGTATGCTTCTATTTTGAAAACTATCCCCTCACAAAATTTCGTTGAATTCTCATCTGGTTTTTCGAAAACTGGGAGAGCACTCTTGGTGGGGATGGTTTCAGGTAGGACTGGGACATTACATTCATTGTTATATTCCTTCATACCTGTGCTTGTGAAGGGTTAAGCAGGTAATACAAAAGGGAGGTAGTCCTCTTAAAAAGGTTAAACTTCCCACTCTCAACAACCTGATATGTCTAATGTACGAGGTATCCTCTTTAAAAAGGTTGTTAAACATGAGTTTTGTTTACATATAATGTCATGCAGTTATCAGCATAATCAAAAACTTATTTAATCCTTTTCTAATTCTAAAGTGATTAGCAAGGGCTGAGAAATCACCTTATCTCACTAAAACACAGGTACGAACACAGAGTAAATATTTTGGTAAACAATTATTCTGCCCTTGCATATTCAGCAGTGTGCTAAATTATGCATAATCTTGCATAAGTAATAAGTGAAGGTAGCTTAAATTCAGGGTTTTTTTACCTGACCTATTTCTTTCAGTGCTGTTAGCTTCTTAAATCATGTATGAGCTTTCCGTAAGGCTTCAATGAGTAGTTCTAGTGGAGAGACTTCAGTAATAAATTTCAGGAGAAGACAAGTTTTTTGACAGGCATAATGCAACACATACAGAGTTTGGAACTCACACTCTGGGAATTTAGAGCAATCCTTGCAAAGCAGCTTTTCCCTGTTACATTAATAGAGAAAATGAAGTATGAAAGTCCTCAGGAATTACTGCTAGGTGTAATTTAAATAATTTACCAGAAGACAGTTCAGCACATGCATAGAACAGGGGCATACAGAGTTTGCCATAAGCAGTTTATAAATAAACTATATTCTGCTGAAGTAAGTCAGGCATAAATTATAACTATTCCTTTTGTGGCTATACTCTGTACCTCATTGTAATAGTTATTTAAAAAAAAAAAATCTGGGTTATGACCTTCCACTAGAAATCATAGGCTGTGCCTGCCTTGTACCTTGCTTATGAGCATGCTTACATTTAATAGTTTGGCTGCTATGAGATCAAAGTAAAATTACTATTGCTGTGGGAGAAAAAAAAAAAGGGAAAGTGCATTACATTTCTATAAACAGAATCTAGGTAGAATTTTGTAGTTCAGTGGAAAAAGGAGTGTTCTGTGCCAAAGACCATTAACTAGCATCTGACCATTTCATGAAACACTATGCATTTTGTTAATGCATTATTCTATTACTAGCCTCAAGTGCTGAAAGTTAAAATGACAGAGCAACTTGAAAGTACCAACAGAAAATATGAAATTAAGATGCTAAGAGTATGGTGAGGGTAAAGAATGTTTTAAACACCCTTGTAGACACTGGATGGCTCTTTCTTCTACATAGGAGCTGCAAGCCTAATTACTAGTGTTATTAAGGACTGTTACCATTTACCAAACAGAAATGTTTAAATTTATTTTCTCAGTGTTCAGAAATAAGACTCTGAGTTGAGAGGTCAATGACCCAGACAGGTTCATTGATTTTTATATGCCAAATTAAAAATATATCAAATATATTTTATTCTGACATCTGTAAGTACTGCATAAAGAAATGGAAAACATGGAGATGATTTAATATTGTTTTCCCCTTTTTAATATTATAAAAGTTTAGTGAGCTCTGATTCCTATAGAGCATACATTAACACATTCTGTCTCTGTTGTTATTAATTTTACTGTCTTGTTTTTTAATAATACAATTTTCTTAATTTACTCTTAATTAACTCCTCTTGTCCATTTAATTAGGAGCAAAACATTACAGCCACTGGAGCTCATTAACAGTCACATGTCAGAAAGATGGGCTTGCAGGTTTTTTGTAGTTTTGAGAACAAAAACTAGCATGCTTAACACTCAAAGAAAATTATTAAAGACATTTTCTCACAACCAAAATATGTTTCTGTCAGAATTTGTTATTTTTCTGAATGAGATTTACTAACTTGTATTCATGAATTCATGTATAAAAATAGAAAAGATCTGATATTTTAGTTGATTTGTATTGGCTAAAATGATATATTTGTAATTGTTTATATCATAATATTAATACATGCCTAATAATGCAAGTATATTTTAACCTATTTTTATATGTATAGTATCACTTCAGTAATTGCCTTGATGAAATATATATAGGTATTAATAGAGCTACACCATGTATAATGTCTGTATAAATAATTCAAGCTTTCTTAACCTAACATTTGTCAGCGCACCCAAAACTCATGCTAGCATAAGAGTGAACATGGGAAATAGGCTAAAAACGCTCTTGCTTTTGCTTCTCTACTTCTAAAAATATTTATGTAGAGGGTGTAGCGGAATCTGCATGCTGTGTGAAATCCTGGCTGCCCATCTCAGGCTGCCTGGGGAGGTGAAGGGCTCTCTGTACTTCACCTCTCTTTATCCATCTCACAGTGGATGATTTTGTAAGTCCTCATTCTCAATGGCCCTGCTTCTGCAGCATTTGAGGGTGGGTAGTGTGTCTTCCCAGGAGTGACACTGAAATGTGCTCCCACCTAGGTGAGCAAGGTGTTACATGAGAGCCGTCAAGTGCCAAACCAGACCTCATCTCTCAGGTGCTGCTTGGCACACTAGCCATATTCCTGAGATAAGACACTATTTTAACTGTTTCTTTCATAATTTTGTACTTATTCGTTGCTTGTTGTTGACTAAATATGGAGTATGGACAGGGTTTATGACAGATGTGATTTGGGATGAAAAATCCTCAGTCATGTTGTTGGCAAATGGAAAAGTATTTTCCATGTACAGAACCGATATGCATATGTGAAAATTCCAAATACTTAGATATTTCCCTGAACTATTCTTTTAATGTGCAGTAAATTTCATTTTATTTTCTAAGGAAAAGTTGACTCATTATCATTCTGGTTGAAGCAGTTGTCTTTCCTAGCATAGAGCTTTTTCCATTATTAAACTGATCCGTTAGAAAATTAAGTAATGTTAACAAGAAATTTCTCTTTAATATGCAATAAATATAGGTTGTTGGAATGATAAAAACAGTTTAGTTCAAACAATTTAATTAACATCCTTACAAGGATTGCTGAAAATAAAGTGCAAAATAAAATAAAATCACTGTCATGATCCTGACCCTGTGTTGCAAATTAAAAACACAGTTAAGTGTCATAAATTTCAGCAGCTCAATTTGGGTTCACTTAACAGAATTATGACAAAAGCAAATGTTTTGTCACTTTCAGACTGTTGCCAGGAAAAATTGTAGTGCATAATTAATGATAATCCGCTCTTTAATTTGTATATATAAAGGCACAGGAAGTTGCCACTGATAGCACAGAAATAATGTAATTTTCAGTGTTAAAGCAATAGAACTGTTTCATCTAAAATAACGAGTTAGAGGAAGGATAAAGGAAGGTGTCAGAGGCACAATAAATAAGATTAGAGTGGACAAGAAGTGAAAAGTATTAACTGTATTGAAATTTTCAATTAGAAAGGCAAAGCAAATCCTTTATGAATCCACCTTCTTTTAAACCTTTTTGAATGAATGCTGTTGAATTGCCTGAATACTAGTGAGTGAAAAATCAAGCTATTTCAATGAAATGAATTTGGTTTTATGTAGTAACTCTAGACATTTAAGTAATTTTTAAGAACAATGATAGGCTTTGGTAAGCTGTTGAACACCTGTGCTTGAACAGGCTAGTGATAATTGGCTGGTCACCTTCCTAAGCAGATCTGAAATATCAGAGCACCAGTGAAAAATGACAAAACACATTATGTGCTGGATACTATGACTCACCCTGCTTTCCCAGTTTCCTTATATGGATGGTGTTTCTGGGTAATGCATCCTGCCAAACATGAGCACTACAGAAAACCCAACATGAGGTGAATGATTAGATGAAGAGAGTTTTCATCAGTTCACTTCTGATATACTTGAAACATGAATTGACATTGAATTTTCTCAGTAATGAAGCGGGTTTATCCACATGAGCCTTCTAATTTTGTCCTTCTTTTACTTGCTTAGGAAACGTGACAATTGTTTCTTCTACCCAAGGACAATTTCATTTGTTCAGACATGAATGCAGATTCAGCAAGCGTTAGAGACAGTGATTTTTAGATTTTTAAAGTCCCTGTGTAGCTGGAGGTGTTAGGGATCCAACCACCATTTAAATGGTTCTATCTGAGCAAAAAAGACACCTGCTTAGGTGTTTTACTACCAAAACCACACCACTCTGCAGTTAGATCTCTTACAATCATATGTGCAGATTAGCTCCAGAGTAGCACAGGTGCCAGGAAGTGTCTTATACCTTCCTCGTAAAAGTTTTAATTTTTTTCCTTTTTTTATAAATTTTTGTTTCATTAATTAAATGGTTTGTAGTTTTGAAAATAGTTGCCAATTGCTGTGTGAAACATACAGAAGAGTATGTTATACTTATGTTATATATAAGTATGTTATATAGAGTATTTTATATGCTTATGTTATACTTTAATATAGTTATTTAGGAATATCTTTAATATAGCTAATCAATGTGCATGCCACACTATTTCAACTACTGCAAAAGTTCTTCAGACTGCTGGCTTTGGTAGGATCCTTTTTTGCCTTCTTTAGTGAATCCTCTGCTGTTTCTCAGATTCCCAGGATCCTACACAGAAAACATGAAATGCTGCTAAAGTTATTATTCCATACATCCAGAAAACTTTCTCTTCCAACTGTGAAGAACCAATGTGTTAAACAGGTTATTCACAGGATCTGCTTTCCTGTAATAAACCTAAAAAGGGCAGCTGAAATAAGCATGCCTTCTAAATACAATACTTAAATCTAGATGGAATTTCAGAGTAATGTTTCATGCCTCTTGTCAACACATAAGGATACATGCTGTGTCAAAGACTCAGCATGGTAGGGAGATGAAAGTAAGAGGCAGCACAGAATTTATAATTTACAGGGGCACTATGACTACATCCATGCTAATAAACTCAGTGTGTAAATGCTGCTGTCCTCCACAACAAGCTGACTGCTAGCTACGGCCTTTGGAAAGTCCAGCTTCTGCATGGCACCCATGGAGTCCTTGAGAAAGCACTACTTGACATGAATCATTTTCATGGGTTAGAAAGCTGTGAGTCATTTCTCAATAGTATTCCAAAGACCGTTCAATTTACTGGCACAGATTAATAACCTATAGGGCTACTCTCCCCATTTTTATCTTTGAAATGTATTCTGACATAGGAGGAAACAAATTAAAGTTGTACCTCTGGTCTGTTCCTTCTCCTCACCTCACTCCTGCACCAAGAACTTTCCCAGACTGAAAATAAGGATGATGTGAGGAGGAACACCTTCACAGGAGGAACACCTTCACAACTTTCCTTCACCTCCAGGAGCAGAGTTTACCTACCAAACCCCTTCTACCTTTTAGCTGCCATTTTTAATGGCACATCCCATTAGAATCACGATCAATTAGCTCCATTGTGTGCCATACTCACATCTCCAGTGTTTGTTCTCTTCCCAGCTGAACCCATATGTGAGCTGAACATTGACATCCACCTTTGACAGACAGATTCCACCATCCCTAAATGGATCCTCAGCATATCTGCTACACTTGCACCATATCACTGGCTTTCAAAAATGAATGTGTGCAATTCTTATCTCAAAGAGGTCAGATGCATCATTAATTGTTCTTTTATCTGAGATTAATATAAAATTCTTACCTGTTTCATATTTGGTAACTGAGGTATTGAAAAGCCTGGTAAATCCCTTCCCTGATTGCTGTCCATTCTGAATTTTGAAAGCAGAAAACAATATTAAGAAATGTGAAAACAAATAGCCTTCAAACCTCAAATTCACTGTGTTAAAACCTTTTATATGTATAGAAAAAAAATAAAAAGAGAATTTCATAGCTATCTTAGTGCATTGGCTTACCAGAATGCAGAATGCTTACCAGAGACGCTTCTCTGTGAAATTGTAGGTGGAATGGGGAATGCTGAACCAACCAAAAGTAAGGATCAATATTTCAATTTACATAGGACATTTACATGGTGGGTGAGATAAATGGCTGGATATTTCCCTTTTCCTCTCACAGGAGCCAGCTCCAAGAGGTTGGAGGGTAAGCAATTAGTTTTAGTGTCACAGGTAATCTTAAAAAGGTCTAACAATTTTAACTGTTACCTGTGCAGTCTTTTATCCTCAGCTATTCACCCCAGAATTTAACCAATTTTGGTTTAGTTGTTCATACATGAAACGACTTTTACATCATGTGATTCTATTCAGTTCTGAATGCATGCTGGTTTTGTGAATATATTTTAGTAACTCTTTCAAAGGTTTCTAATTTAGTAAGAAATGGAGCTTTTCCCAATTCCATTTATTCTTCTCATAGTTTCTATGAAATTGTGCAGGTCTTGCAATGTTTCCTCATCAGGCTTAAAGACCCAGGCTCTGTGTTTCCTCTGTGAGTCTGATTTATGTGCTTGTGAGTGCAATAGAAATAAAAATTTACTACAAATGATAAAAAATTCTCTTAAAAACGCACTGTAGTGACCAGTCTCTGCTACTGATGACTGCATGTAATAAGAACATGCGCTGGCATTTGGTTAGAAGGCTTGGCACAAGTTTCTCCAAGGGAAGGGTACCCTAAATATGAACTCCTTAATCTGAAGTACCATGTGTCTTCATGCACTTTTGATATGACATCTGTGTTTTTTGGAATATCAGTCTTTTTTTTTCTTCTGTAGAAGTCCAAAATATGTAGAGTCATTGCTGGCTGGACTCCCCTTAGATTTATTCCTCCTTCTGAGTTTGCAAGCCACATTAACCTTCCAGATTTTCCAGGGAAATAGATAGCTCAGTATTAAAGTCCTCTGACATTATGGGTGTAGTTTACATTATTATGAAAAATCATATCTCTGAGCATTTGGAAATATAGAGAAATAGGTTGCACACTAATGCATCCTTGTGCAACTGCTTTGCCCTCTCCAGCAGACCATGGATGATCTGTCTGCCCAGCACAGGTTTCAAACATTGCAGTCTGGCATAACTTTGGGGGCAGTGCTGCCCACCCTTCCCTTGTGCTACCCCATATCCCTCCTCAGCACATCAAGAAGGTCTTGCATGATATTTTGCACCATTTCAGTGTGAGCTTTCTGAAAACCAGGCAGCAGAGAGTCCCTATCTGCAGCAAACTCTCCAGCACAGCTTGCAAGATGTTTGAGCCCTGCAAGGTCCTTGGGGAAGAAAGGAGAAGGTGAACTCCTCTCCCAGTTGCTCCCCCAGGACCTAAACAGCTCTCTGCAGTCTTGCTAAATGTGTCCTCATGCCTCTGCTTGCCAGCTGGTTCTGAATTGCTGAGCTATGCTGTGGGACCTGCTTTGGTACCATGAACTGGCTGCAGAAATCATCTGATCATAACTGAACTCATAAGAAAGGAAGGGAACAAGAGGAGAATGGAAGGAAGAGAAAAGCACATGAATAAATATTCCGTAATATTTTGATAAGCCCAAGCAAGAAATGTATTCTGTGATCAGTGTGCTGATGAAGCCCAGCTTCACAGAGGACAGCTGATGGCCACTACACATTCACTCACCAAGCTGTACTATGGAGAACTAGGATTGGAATGGCGGGTTCATCAAAATATAAAAAGAGAGAGTAACTTGAAAATACAAAGAGGCTCAAACATTATTTTTCTTGTGCCTAATCCAAGAGAAAATGTATGTAGGATTTATTTTTTTTATTACTTGCCTATGTGTGTTCATGTGGTTGCACATTTGGATATATGTAACAGCTTTTATCTTCCTGAAGTAGAAAACACTTTCTTATTTTTTTTAGAAATAGTGATATTGCAGGTAATGATTTTACTTCTCCTACGTTCAAATGGTACTGAGTTTCTGAAGCATATTTTAAAACACAATGTGGACTGAAAAGCAATTCCATGCCGCTAATCCATACATATATAAGCATTAGGAATCAGGAGACATCATATATTCCAGCTATTGTATAGCACCTTGCATAGCAAAGGTCCAAAAAAGAGTTTGAAATGTCCTGGTTTGTTTCTTGGGTTTTGAGGTGTCCATGACTTTTTCCCATCCACAGTCTTTTGTATTAAGCAATAGAATACGCTGCTTCGTAGAAGGGAAATTATTTAAAATAACAATTTCTTTTCACAGCTCCTTCCCACCTGACCTGCAAAATTTGGGAGTACGGGGCAGAATCGTGAGAAATGCTCAGCTGTTTGAGCTGGACTTTTGTTTGTGCTTTAGGAAAGGGTGTGTATGGTTGGCTCATTTCATGCCTAAGAGATTTTCTCTTGAGTGCAGGAGGGAGCAAAAAGGGCTTGGCCACTTTGAATACTCCTGTTTCCCTGAACTCTGTTGAGAATGAGTCTCCTAACAGCATTGGTATAATTGTGATCACAGTGATAGGGGAAAATGAGCTCTTCAGTGTTGCTTTGACTCAGTTCCTCCCCAGTCAGCCTGCTGGTTCTTTACAGACATTGCCTCATGCCTCAGAGAGCACTGGATTTGCAAATTTTGCTCCTGAGTTTATCCCTGGAATTTAATTGAACCTTTCACTTTCATCATAAGAAAGATATTTGCTATACCTTAATCCAAAATCCATATTCTAAAGACTCAGTAAACTACCCTTTTTCCTTGGATATTCAGAAGGATTTTATTTCTTTCTGTGAATAATATCTCTCTGCAAAGTGGCTAATAGTTTCATCTGCTTTTATATTAGCAGTAATAGTAGTGCTGCAAAGACACCATTTTTTGGAAATACAATTGAGAGGTTTACAGCACTCATAGCTTTTAAGATCCCCATTTAACACAGCATTTAAGCACATATTTACAGCAAATGATCTGAAGCAGGAAAGCTGGGGCAAGATACTTCTGAGCCTTTTAAACAAGGAGCCACAGACCTTTTTGGAGGACATCTACTGTTTTAAAATTGTGTAGATACCACTCTGGAATCATTTGTTCAACAGAACTCTTCTTTGGGGTCAGCTTTATGCCATAATGCTTTGGCCATCACAAGGGTAGCTGGCTATGGATGACAGTCCTGAAGGAAATTGCACACAGACCTGTACAGATTTCTGTGATTTATTTCAAAGGTCACACCTCACAGCTTGCTTCCCACCACTGTGCAGTTTTGCCTCACCAAAAAAAAAAAAAAAAAAAAAAAAAAGGGTGTATTATTCCACAAAACAGACCATTTAAAATGGAAGCTTGTGTCATCTTCATTCTCTTTCCCTGTGACTTCACCATCCCATTTGTCCTTGCACTCTTCTGCCCCAATTTCTTCATTTGGACCATGTTGCAAGTCTGAGGATGTTCTGTACTTACCTCCACTATTGGATCTGCCAGATTAAAGGTCCAATAAATAACTTGATCTTTCTGGCAATCCACTGAATATTAATGCAAAATATTGTATATCTGTCAAGACAGACAGATCTGGTAAGAAACCAAGTCTGTGTACATGCTCAAATATATATATATATATATGAAAAAATCATAACGTAGCTAAAGATTGAGGAGCCTGGAGAGTGAAGAGTAAGTGGAAAATGATTAAATGGTAAGTGATATCTTAAAAGCATATGAAAGATTTTAAAAGGATCCATGCAGAAAACAAAGAGCTATTAGTTAAAAAAGGTAAATTGCAGATAGCACTACTCTAATATCAGTCCCACAATAGCCATCAGAGATGAACCAGTAATGTAATTTCTTTTAAATGGATGCTATTCTAGTCACACTTATCATCTGCAGAGAAATATTTCTAATATCTATATCAGATGATAAAACTATTTTCATTTATTATTGTACTAGATTTTTTCCCAAGATTCGTACCATATTTTCTTCTTCCCGCATGTCATTTTTTGCCTCTATAACAAATATTGAATTTGTAAAGTTGCCTCCTTTTGGTTTTTTTATATGTGACTTAAACATTGATAGAAATTTTAGGAATAGGAAATATTTTCTTGCTTTAAAAATGAGATAAGCCTTTCTGAATTTCAGCCTAGATGTAAACACAGAAATAAATGTTCTGTACTCAATATATATTTATAATGTATAATTTAGATATATCTCAAATAAATAGTTTTTAGTAATTTCTGCAGTAGTCAGTTCTCCTCACAACACTTAAACAGGACAATCTGGTTTGCTTATTTTTAAATGAAAAATAAAATATAAATAATGTTCAGAAATAGATTTTTGCTGAGTTAATGAGTGATGGATCATGGTGAAATAATGCAATGAGTACATTCTGCTGCCTTTGGGGAATAAAGCAAAAGGGTTTTTCCCATTTTGTACATTAGAACCACTTTGTAGCTCAGACTTCATCTCCATTCAGAGTGGTGTTTAACCCCACTGTCTGGTTATTATGCCTCTGGTATAAATACACCAAATGTTAGCAGCATTGGAGAAGACATAAATGAAACCCAGCAATATTACTGATAGAGTCTGTACAAAGTTTGCTGCACAGCCAGCTGAGAGGAGTCATTTCTGTTTTCCAGTCAGTAATTGGAGTGTAAGATGCACTATGTTTCAGGGCCTTGAAAGCTTGTTTTTTAATGAGACTAACAAGGTAAAATCATCTATTTTATCTGACTGAAGGTAGGGATGATTTGACTGTGATCTATGAATACCTGTGTAAGGAAGATATTTCTTCTCATAGAAGGTTCTGTAATCCTGCAGAATAAAGTGTAATGAGATTCCGTGTTTGAAAACTCAGAGCTATGCACATTCAGACAAATATTACAAGAGAAAAGTCAATTTACATTGGAATAACTAAGCTAGAGATCTCTTGGATTCTTTATCACTGTGTAGGATACATGCTTTGCACTGAAAAAAAATGATAACGGCGCTTGCTTCCCGAGGGGTTTATTTTATGGTCTTGTGCCTATCTTCACAAAACAAGCCTTCCCCTTCTTACACTGAAGCAGTTGGGCTCATTGAGGCAGAAGAACAATATAGTCAACCAGAGTTTTCACCAAAGAGATTTGGTATTTGAGTGCTTATTTGAAAGATGAATGCTGACAAGAAATTATTTTCCCTTAACTAGGCCTTTCCTGCTACTTAATGTATGATTGCAAGTATGGTAGAATCAACAAGAAAAATCTTTGGTATGCTGATATTCCCACTTCATTGTTAATTTTAATATCTGTGTTTGTTAATATGAGTTACTGGTCTTATTTAAATCAACTATAAATCTTAACACTTGAAGTCCTTTTCTGTAGCATGCACAAAGATGTCAATTTCTGATTAAGTGACTGCTCTTAAAGAAAATAAATTTAACAAATTTAATTCTGTATTTTAAAATCTATATGATGCTGCTTTTATGAATACATATAAATCCAAAAAAGGGGCAAAAATGACCCTTAGTCAAGACAATGTGTGCATTTCATTGCCATAAGTCATCTCAAAATGTTCTCTCTTCTTACCTTCTTTTTCAAATTAGGGTCTGTATTGTTTAATTAGTCTTGTAAAACTTTTCAGAAGATAGGCATAAAGCATTCTGTGTCAGGTAAACTATAAACAGAAAGCAAATTAAAGAAATATTGAAAATAGACATCAATCAGTAGCATAAAGTGGAATACTTTCTTCAATCAACTGTAGTTCAAGTATTCCATTTTTAGACACAAACAGCTATTTTGAGGTAATTTTTAAAAGAAACTAAGGTAGGATGCTTTTCTCTGTGAAACTGGTATTATTACATTTTAGCTGAAGCATACCAATTAATTCTACAAGTCATTAGATTTTTTTTTCAAATTAGTTATGGTAAATTCATTTTATTCCTTCAAAATCAAAGCGTATCCTATCCCGTCTCCCTTGAGCTTTTTATCTTTAACAAAGTCCCAATCATATCCCACAAAATAACTCTAGTGTTTCAGCTTTCAGTAATTGGATGGATAGAATAAATAAGTTCTTGGCTAGATAGCAGTATTTGCTTTAGATTCACATTTTTCTATAGTTTAGAGTACCATGAAACATCTGATCTGAATATGAAAGAAGTTATTTTATAGTGTTTAAAATATACTACATATCAGGTTCTGAGAGTTTACATTGATCTAATGCATTGAAAATGTAGAAGATTGTGTGCTGGAAGAACATTTAAGAGATTTGACTGTTTTAGCACTTCTACTTACAGACTGTACTGATATCACATGCATGAAAAACAGATATCTGTAAAACAACTTCTAAAATATAATTTAAATTTTCCATTAATAAAGCATTAAAAACTTTGAGTGTCTGCTAAAAAGTTGCAAGGAACGTGACTGTACCTTCTAATAAAATACAGCTTTTTCCCAATTCCCAAAGCCAAATTTACTTACAATACCATTTTAAAAAGTCTTATAGCCTTGAGAAATTATGAACGTTGTTTCTCAAGCAACTCTACCAATGTAGACTGCAGAACATGCTGAGCAAGAGCATCGTAAAAGATGTGAATTATTTGCAAGGGCAGAGAAGAACTGTGCTCCCAGATTTGCAGGACAAGAACTGGAGGTGCTCAGTTGGGATGGTGGGAGGGAAGGGGAGAAGGGAGGCTGCTCCCACACTGCCCTTTCTCCCTGAGTGGGTTGGACAGATTACAGACCTTTAGGACACTCAGGGGAAAGAAACAGACCCCTTTTTCTTTTCATTTACTGAGCAGCCTCCATGCTCTTTCATTCTGTCTGAGACTACAGAAAAGTATTGTACTCAGGAAGCATAGCTCCACTTTGCAAGCCTCAGTAGATGTTTATATACATCACATGTACTCACAAACACAAATAGAGGCTGCCACTGAAACCTAGTCGAGCAGCCTTTCCATCATTCATTCAAGTCACATTTTCAGAGTCATTCTGTCTTTTTAGTCCCATTTAAGCCAGTTTCTGAGCATCGTATTTAAAAATTTTGGTTGTTGCAGGTCCCTTGTTGGAAACATATGAAGCATATGCATATGAATATCAAAGGATCAAGTGGTATTTTGTGGGGAGTTAAAAGTCTTTGGCCACAGTGAACTATCATATTCCAGCTGAGTAATTCCTTTCTGCTTATTCATTTTCATACTATATTCACACCAATAATTTTTGTATGTATTTAAATGTTAAATCTTTATACTTCTATTGTGACTACTCCTGCGGCAGAATGGGAAAAAAGTAAATTTTGTTTTTCTTCTGTGAAAAAAACCCAGAGAGCAGAAATCCTGTGGGATGTTTCATGCTTATTGTTTGTTAAATACACATAGTCACCAATTGATTAATTTTTCTCTGTTTCTGATCACTCATATAGTGCTGTACAAATAATTAATAAAAAGAAGTGATGTGTTCTCAGGTTTTGTTTTTGCTAATAACATTTTGTTTAATGGGTGTGTCAGATGCTCTTACAGCAAAATGAAATATTGAAAGAGAGATATTGAAAAATGTAGCAGTCCGCATTATTTTTTTTTTAACAGTAACACATATTAATTTATCTGCAGCCCAGGCAATGAACAAAGATAAAGGAAAAGTTCTTTTCTATTTACCTGATGTTGGTGTGACTCAGTGCAATAGTTTTGCTACCTGACTGGTGAGGCAAAATGCCTATCAACATGACTCAATGCAAGTTCAGATGGGAAATATGAAGTAGCTCCAGAGTGGTCTAAGCCTTCAGAAGCTCCAGACAAAGTCCTCTCACTCTGTGATGGTGGGACTTATAGCACAGGTAATCATTTAACTCTTGAAAACACCTAAGGCTCTCAGACCTACCATCGATCCGTCTTTAACACCAGGCTGCATGACTAGCAGAAGATGTGGCAATTTTATTCTGACAGCAAACATTTCCCTGCAGAATTTTTTATTAGTGAATTAGAGACAGAACTTGTTCCACTAGCACGCTTTATAGAAAATAAATTGTAGTATTTGGAATTCTGGTAATGGGATCTGCATTTACTTTTTTCACTCCTGCATCTGACTGTATACAGAAAACACTGTGTTTTCTTTTTGACATATTAGGCATGTTAGTATTCCACCCAGAACTGCTGGGGTCTTGTTAGGCAACATTCAGTTTTTGTACTATTAGAATGTAGTATAACCCTGAGAAGTATATTAAATAATGAAGTGCAATGGGAATTCATCTTTGTCAGCCCCTATAGTTTGTTTTGGGGGCCAGCTGAGGATCAGGGTGGATTTTTGGTTAATTCCTATGTAAGTATTTGTTAGTAAAATTTCAGCCTTACATTTTTCCATCTCTTGGTTTCAATGTGCTTTTGTATTATCAGATACTCACTGGTACTGAAGGGTAGTACACACATATTCTTTTTTCTTACTGATCTCTTAGATGTGCTTTGAGAAGGAAGAGCTGTCCATTGGAGACAGTCTGTGCTGATGGACTGAAGTTGAGTTGTGTCAGAGAGCATTCCTCCACACAGTGTTATTGCCTATTCTTGCTCCTAGCCACAGATCTGGTTGTTACATTGGTCCCAGCCATGGAAAAGAAAATTGTTAGAATTTTACTGTCACATGTATTACCCTGCTATAAAGAGTGTAATTTACCTATTCAATTAACATGAGCCATAGTAGTAAGGGCTGCCATTTGATTTTCTAAACTGCATGGGCATTTCATAATCAACTTGTAAAAACTGGGCCATGATGCATTAGGAGCTATTAAGCCATCATTTACAAACACTTTGAAATAACACCGAGTTCCTTTATGCTTAAAAGAGGAAATAACTGATGTATTTCAGTTTGGTTGCATTTGATAAATTCATGCAGGGAAAGCCTAAAAGCACTGTTAATTAATCAAAATCAAACTAATGGAGCAAACACATTTGTGAATCAAGGGGGAGGGGAGATTTTTAATAGAGCTCAGGGGAGTCAGAGTCCCAACTTCCACTGAATTTAAATGGGAATTTGCTGCCTTGATGCCTTGGGTGTTTCTAAAAACCTCAGCCTAAGCAACTGTCTGCGTCCCTTCCCATCCTCATTTGGAAGAATCTGTTGATGAAGTAACAGCTAATGTTTAATGGCATGTATTGTGTTTATGCATTTAGCATGCCGTGTGAGTCATATGAACATTAAAAACAAATAATTCCACTTTTCCCTACAGTTCCTTCAAACTAAAGAGATTTTTGGACACTAGTGTTTCAAATAGAATCAAAATTTTTCTTATCCTTAAATATAAATTTTACATCAAAATTAAAATTGACATTGAGCAAAGTCAGGGAGAATAGTGTGGAGAACCATAAAGAATTCAGTGTTTCCTGCGGAATCTTAAAAGAATACTTCCACTGGTAATAAATATAAATTAACTTAATCTAATAAGGACTTTATTTCATTAAAATCTACAACTAACACTACTATGGGGAGATACAATATATTTTGAATTAAGAAACCCTTAGTGAATCTGTGTCTATGACATGTAAACTTCCATCAGAAATAGAAACCATTTTAAGTGTTGGTTTTAACAAACATATAAACATGATACCCATTTAGACCTGCCTTATTGATTTTTATTTAAGAAAACGCATTTTTTGACAACATGCTTTTCAATAGAATCAGCTGTGAATATTATGTTAATTTTTTTATCAAACATTTTGTTTTCCAGGTTTTAAAAAAAAATTAAAAGTTTGTGGCTGCCAGTTTTATGACTGAAAGCATGCCTTTTTTTTTTCTACTTGTAAATGCCAGTGTGGTGCTTGGTAGGGAATGCAGGGGAGTTGCCAGACCTCCAGAGTGGCAGAGCAGTCATATTGCCCAGGTTACAACTGAGTGAACTCCCTGCACTTGCTCCTCTGGTCACTCTGCAACCCTAGCACACACTGAGAGAGGTACACACTTGTGAAATGCATCTACCTGGAGATATGGCAGCACTTCTAAATTAACAAAAAGATATTGCAATATCTTGTGAAATCTCTGAAACAAGAAACAAAAGAAAATCTGAACTGTTTTTTTAAAAACAACTGGAATAGGATGGGAGGGGCATTTTTCTGTTTCCCTTAAAAGCAATGGAAGTACTTCACCCAATTGGCTGAGGACTCCAGCTTTGTAGTGTGTATTCCATGAAGTGCCTCACCCTTAGATTCTGACAATTTTCACTCTCTAAGACAATTTAGCATTTGTTGTGCAATGGGCAGCAAAAAATTGGCACACAAAATTTTTCTTGTGTTATTAATTTATTAATTTTATATAGGAAATATTTGTCTAATAGATGAATATAAATGATGAAACTTAGTAAAGAGCACCTGAGCATATTTTCAGAGTCATCACCACAGGGCATAATATCTTCCATTTATAGCTATCTAAAATGAGAGAAGGTTTTGGGAGTCAAATATGACTTTGCTAGGTACCTTTCCTGATTCAAGTTCCTATCAAAGCCATGCAGGAGTCACTCATTTTACATATGTTGTAGTAAGTACTTCTTAGTACATATTTGAAACTTATTTCTGAAAATCTCAAGTGATGCACAGGAGAAAAAAGGTCAAGACAGGTCAAGATGTTGATAAGTAATTTTAGTGAATTAGTACAGGTTGGGCTTACTTACTGACCACTTTCAAGATGATCAGAATGTGACAAACACAAGAACAGTGACACAGCTTATTGGCAGGACACTTGTCTCTAATTGTGCTCTAAGAATAAAGCACACTACTAGTTTTTTAAGACAGTAGCTTCCAGTAAAAACTTCAGAAATGTTTTCCTAAGTTATTATGCATGGGTATTTAAATTATGCTTATACAATATTGTTAGTTTGTCAGGACATGGTATATGACAAGCTTTACTATTTGTATTTTAGATTTTACATACACCCACTAAAGCCTAAAACTAAAGGTTACACAAAAGAGCTGCCAGAACTTTCTAAGAGCTGTACACAAAAGTTGGAAGGTCGCTTGTTTTGGATGAAAGGTACTAGCTAACAGGTTTTTAAGACATTCAAAACTAATTTTTTGAGAGCTGTAGGTGGTGTCCTTTTGGATATCACAGAACAAACAAGAAATATGCTGGATCATGTGCATAATATGTTCCAAAGTTATATGTATACAACATTGTTATGCCTGCTGCTATGAAAATTTGTCTCTGAATCTCTGAACATTTGTGTTTGAAAATCTGAGTCCTGATAAATAAATTGTTCTAACTGGAATACCAACTGTAGCTTTTCTCAGGCTATGTTGTAAACAAGTGTTTGTTAGTCAACTGAACCGTATCTACAATTCTTTTTAGGAATACTAACCAAGGGAACTTGGGATTGTTCATGAAATTGCCATTGTTTTTATGTTATCATTTAGTATATTTAAAAAGTAATCACATTCATATTATTGTCACTGGCTAATTTTGGTTTGGATGTAGGTCTGCACAGTCCCAGGTAAAATCAATGAGTGTTGAGTATCTAAATAGTTAAAGACAAAGGACAATTGGGCATTCCCAACAGTGCCCTGCATCAAGTAATTTCAAGATCCAGGACTCAGAGCTGTATTTCTATCTAAATACATAATGGATAGGAACCATCCATGTATAACATAAGGACAGTGAGACAAGAGGAAAATGATAGTTTAAGTTTTTCTCTCAGCCTTCTCACTTCTGTTCAATGTCAGAAGAAACTCAGATGAAATGTAAAAAGCTTGTGACATTTGAACAACAGGGGAGAGAAAAGGCTGGGAGGGGGTGAATGGAGACTGAGTGCTACAGTTTCACTCTGCTAGTTAACGTTCAATAAAACTTTCACAAACCACCACAAATCACTCTACACATTTCATCATTTGAAGCCTTTTTATTTCATGTTTTCTGAGCCCCTGAAGAGTCATTTTAATTCCTTTCTTGTGACGTTTTCCTTTGAGACCCAGAAGCAGGAGAGTAAACTTGAAACCCTATAACAAAAAAGCATGTTTGTATTCTTTTGGTTTTTAGAGGGAATTGGATTAAAAAAAGAAAAAAAAAAGAAAAAATGTAAACAGCATTCTATCTGTAAAAGTTGCATGCCCAGAAAATACCTGTCTAAACTTCAGCTACTAATTTTTTTTCTTTCTTTTATTTTGATAGTAACTTTGCAGACTTTGAGAGCCCTACCTATGAAAGCCTGGCAGCTGAATTTGAGAGAGGTCTAGGTATCTTTCTTTTAGATATGCATCTTGGAAAAATCTTAGTATATTTTGCTAATTAGTTCTTCCCTTCCCATGGTTTTTTCATAGTTTTTCACTGGTTTCCATAGTATTTTTCCATAGTATTTTTCCATAGTATTTCACTGTGATATGATAGCTATAGGCCTGACTACTGTTACTTTGATGAGTAAAGATTTCCAGCTGATTATATCACTCATCAGTTTCATGGAAAATACCTTGGGTTTTTTATTTGGTTGGGGTTTTTTTTGAGCTAAGTGAGTTTTGGGACAACATGTAACTTAAATTGTTGAAGCAATGTACCCAGTATGGAAAATCAGGACTCAGTAACAGCTGTAAAATACAAGCCAGATATATCAGTTAGAAAAGTCTATTCAACTGTGAATTTACTCAAAGCAAAGATTTTTAGACTGGTTAGATCCATCAAAATGAAGTATTCTAATGTAACAATGCAAAAAAAAAAAAAAAAAAGATCCAAGAAAAGACAAAACACATATTTGATTTTGATATCATAAAATCAAAATATTGGACTTTCAAAACTGAGATTTGAAAAAAGAATGCCAGAAATGCTGAGATTTCCTGCAGGACAAAAAATATAGATCTCAATTAGTATCATCCTAATTGTTTAAATTTGCTAAGGATGTAATTATTCCTTGTACATTAATGGTTTTTTCTATTTTTGCCTAAATATTCATTCTTTAGTTTAAATTCTAGAAAGATAGCTAAAAGGGGCTACCTAGGCAAGTCTTACAATCCCTCATTAATTAATAACTCTTTCCTTAGCTTTGATTTCAGCACAATGGAAGTGCGTTATGATACAGCATGCTGGCTAAGAAAAAGAACCTAACCTGTCATTTGAACTGTCCCAGGTGCTGTGGTGAGGGTCTGTGCTCTTCTGAGGGTAACTTATGTCTCCCATAGACAAAAGCACTTTTATGAAGTTTTAATTTAGATCTTGTCATGCACTCCTGGCAGGCATATAATGACTTCAGTAAGAATGTGCACATGGAGGTGAGGAAGAATTTGGCCAAAACCAGTTAATTTTATCACCCTTAATTGCAAGTCTCAGAGATGTGTTTGTCTTTGTTCCTCCCATTATTGTTAAACATTTTCTCAGTCTGGAAGACACAGATGCAGAAAAGTAACCAACATAATATTTCCCATAGTTATAAGATTTGCACCTAAAAATGGAAGAGGCTGAGCCTGAACAGACAGATTGAAACCCTCTAACAACATGGTCCTCTGAGAAGAGCATTCAAGTGCCCAGCTGAGACCAGTTTGGCTACTGCACCCTCTTCTACCTCTTTAGAAACAGGGCTGCCAGGGAGCTCTGGGTGCAGGGACAGGGAGAGTACTTGAGGCTTGGTGGTGAGGGAGCTGATGTCAAAGAGAATGACTATTTTTCATAGATTCTCCATTTTACTTTAAAAAAAATCAGATTATACAATTTGCAAAGAAATGTCCAAACTGAAAATCAGATGATGGATTTTTAAAATGAATGTTCCTGTGTGAAGCATCCCTTACCAGGCTAACCTGCAGTCTGACACTGGGGACACACTGAAGTGCATGCTCAAACTGTAAGTTTATCATGAGCTCTTTTAAAACAGAAAATTAACTCTTTCCCCCTTCATGAGAAGAGGATTTATGTGTTTAAATCAATGGCAAAGCTCAGATTACCATCCAGCCTTTTAATAGGAGAGGGATAACATGTCAGAGACACTTCAACTCTCTGGCTGCTGTTGGCAAGAGGTGTCCTTACATTCACATACCCGTTGCTGTGAATCCAATGAGATTAGGATAACTGGTTTGATTTAGCCTGAAGAAGGCCACAGTGCCCTTCAGATACTTAATAATGAGAAAGTCAAGACCACTGTTCCATGGACTAAGGTAAGAGATGAGATATTGCTCAAAAGGTTTTCAGGGAAATGGAACTAAAATGTACAAAAAATGTTACAGAATCTGCACTACTGAATACTTGGGCAAGGACAAATATCTGTCTAAGATGGTTTAGTCATAAAATACTGTGTCAGGGAATTTTATGACCTCCAAAGGTCTCTCCTCACTTTTTGCCCAGCTCTGTTCCTTTAGGTTCCTCTTTTGGGCCTGTGAATGCCATATGCATTGTACCTCTTGGCACGAGAATTCAGGGAATTCCTTTGCAACACGGTGTGGGGTATCTCAGTAAGGACAATTAGTCCAGACAAACTACTCTACTAATTTGCATATACAGCTTCCAAAACTGATGTCATGCTTCTTCTGGGGTCCTTGGATGCCATCCACTTTCCTTTGCATGTTGCATTTTCTTACTATTAAAGCTTCCACCAGTTGCCAGTTGGTAATTGATGTTTCTCCATCCTTCCAAGTTCCCTTCTATATATTACCTCTAATTTTGATCCATTGACTCTAAAGAATTATTAATAAGCATTACACATATTTAAAGGGCTTTTTAGAAGTTAAAAAGCAGAGCAGTTATGTTAAAGATATTAGCAAGATGAAATATTTTTACACCCTTTTTAACTCATTGACAGATATTCAGCACACATAAAATCTCCCATATATATATATATATATATATATATATATATATATAAATAAAGTTTTAGAGAAGACATAAGAAAGACAAAATATAAAAACATGAAAAATGGTGAGTCTCTTTTAATTTGGGCCTTCATTTAAAAAAAAGCAGGGGGGGAAGCCTACAGCACTGCTTATTTTCACAAAAAATGCTATTTGTTTTGTGCTTTTTAGTTCAGGCTGGAAAGAAGTTGATTTACATAAGTTGATGGCACACGTGTGTATATACACTTCACAAGGCCATTTGCAAGCAAGCAGTTAAATTTACCTGCTAATTGTGAACTGACAGAGGTTACATACAGTGTGTAAGTCTAAAATTACTGTAGGAAAAAGCAGCTAGAGGCATGTTCTCATTCAATAAACATTCCCCTCTTCTGCATGGATGTTTCTGTGGGTTTTTAGCTTCTTGGATAAGTGTCACTGTTATAATCTTTTAATTAATATTGTGCTGTAGAGTGAAGGCATGAATGGATGCTACTGGCTGTTATTGCCATAGTGCCCAGAAGGATGCTACTGTTTTGCCAAAAATGTTCTGTCACTAATGTGAGGCCTGTTGACAGACTGTTGTTTATATGTGTCAACATGATGCCAAGTCGATTGTTTCACTACAGGAATCCTGGCTTGGCCCCAGTGGCTGTCTGAGGCTCTGTAGACAAAAAGATACTTTTATAGCGGCAGCAAAAGTGAACAGCTTTTTGGACTTTTATCTTGATCTCAGAGTAACTCTTCTCCCATATAGATACTAAAAGGATTAATAATCAGGAAATTTTACATACAACTTGGTACATCATATTTTGTATTTTCTGGACAGAGGAATGAATTTGAATTTAAGTGGGGCTGTTAAGTGAATCTAATCTAATTATTGTACTAGATGTTTAATCATATTACTCAGAACCAAGCATAAAACATTGTAACATGTCTGAAAGTGTGGTTTTGTGCAAAAAGTACCATTTTAAAAAATTGTTTTCTATTTTGTCAGAGCAAATAAGTAGATTCAGCGTGGGTGGAGAACTGCAGTGCAAATTTCTTAACACGGACCTTGCCCTCTGGGGTCGCTGGATTCCATGCTCAGACTCTGTTCTACACTTCTGGTTTGTGTAGCACATGACAAGTAAGAGGCTCCAGTGGTGTAGAAAGAGGAAGCTGGTGCATTCTATTTCCCCCAAAGACTTGATGTATTTTTAATAATTCCATTTGTCTGCTTCAGAGGAAGAGAACTGATTATTGCTCAGTTTGAAAGCTTAATATTTATGTAAATATGTTAATTTAATGGGAGAAATCTTATCTACTATTTAGAAAAGGTCATCCAAAGAGTAATCTTTACTATTTCCATTTTGATCTCTTCTCATTGGGTTATCTCAATTTCTTTCAAGCTAGCATTACTACTGGAAAAGTGTCTAATTTCTTGCCCAAACCAGTGGGATGTTTGTTACAACTAGATTGCCAACTGTCACTTTTGGGCAGAATCCTTAAATACGTGGTCCTGTCGTCTAGTCAGAAAAATGTCTCCAAATCTCACATGAAAATGCCAGAAAAATCCATCACAAGGATGTAGAAATTGTGTGAAAAATACCTCCAGCTTTTGATCATTCTGCCCAAGGCTCACCACATGGTATCCCAAATATTCTTTGGAGATGCAAATTTGGCGTAGCTGGTGCTATAAGTCAGTGATAATAATGAGAGTTGTGTTACTCAGAAATGTGATCAATCATATTTATGTGTATCCCAGGCTGAACTGCACTACTGGAGAAAAGACTTACAGTGTGAAGGACCAAGTCTTTCCAGGTGGGCTTCAAAGTGCCACCTAATAATCACATCAGGACTGCTACTACTCGTAACAAATTGTCAGTGCCAGACCTGTATTTCTCCTCATAAAGGTCAGACTTTGAAATATATGCTTCTGATAAAATATACTTCCTTTGTAACCTACAGACACAATTCAACTACTTTGGTCTTTTGCCCCCGGTCTTTAGGGAGTAAAATATTTCTCCTTTAAATCCAATAAGCCTGGCATGTGTACATCTTTTCTAGCACATGCAAGAGGTATTTTTTAGAACCTTTTGCCATGTAGGCAAGTCACAAATCTTTTAGCTGATTCATTACCCACTATGCAATCTTCTACTTCCTGCCCCTGAATCCCACCAATAGCATTCCCTGTGTCTTGATATTCCTGCCATAATGGAGAACAGAAACTGAAAATGTACTGCAAAGTATTGTTATGAAAGTCAGATAAATTCAAGGCTGATGATCTTATCTAAAATACCTGGCTCCAGGGATCTTCACTGTAGTTTGGGCACCACCATATTTCTGATTTTCTGCATCGTATTTGGAGGCAGAAGAGTTATTACAGTGAAGGATTTATCTGTCTTCAACGTACCAAGGTTCAAGCAGAAGATGAGAGTTTTAGTGATAAATCCATACACAATAAGGCAGACTGACTGGTTTTACCTTTCATCCTCTCAGAATTTTGGTTACAGATATTTCGGTTGCACCTATTTAGAACAGAGTGAAGGGAGCAATATATAGCCTTTATGCCCTTTATATAGCTTGATTAGTACCTTTTTTAACGTACTAATCAATTTCTTTAAGGCTTCCTTTTTCTTTTATTTAGATATCTAAAAACCCAGATCTTTGTTTTAAGGCTCTAAGAAGGCTTTAAGAAAATGAATCTCTCTTTTTTCTTTTTTTTCCACTTAAATTGTAGTTGCGGAATTCTAAATTATGTATCTGGTAGAGTGTATGTAGTGAGAAAAGAGCAAATGCCAAATGAAGCCAATGACAGTTTTAAAATTCATGAAAAATCCAAGCTAAAATGAGAAGCATGAACACTATAAATCATTACTTCCTTGCCTCACAGCCAGCTAATTCAAGAATCTGCATCAGTTTTATTTTGCCAGTTGTGTAATCTTACACAGGCATTGAATTTTGGGAATCCAACTAGCTGGCGAGGAGTTCGGTTCTGGCCCACCCCACCTGTACACAGAACCTTCTTCTAAGAGGTAAGGTATAAAAAGATTTTTTTTTTCCCCTAGGTCACTCCTGAGTCACTGTGGGAGACAGCATTTGCTTGTCTGTGCATGCTGAAACTGGTCAGCCTTCTCTTGGCTCACCCCATTAAACAGGGATGTGGTCTCACAGGAACTGGAGATCTGTCATCTCATTTCCAGATGCATTGTAGGTAGATCAGATGGGTTTTCTAGCCTCTTTAGGGGATGAAAATATATGGATATCACATATCACCAAGTTTTTCTTCTCACCGTGACAATGTGACTTTTGCAGATAGCCTGCTGTTCCTAACACATCTCAAAGAGGAGGTGTTTCAGTCTTCAGAGTGAGAAAGAGTTGCCTTTGACTCATCACTGGCTTTTGACAGTTTTGCTGAACTAGGGCCAATAGTTCCTTATTTTCTACTTGCTTAAAATCACAACATATCAAATTGCATTTGTGTGAATAACATGCTTCGGAATGCTTATTAGCAACAACTAAAATTTAATGGTGTAGTTAATTTAGTTAATGTTTAAAGTTTTTTTCCAGTCATAGAATTTCTCTCTTAACCAATAGCAAGCAGTTCTGCTTAGCTAGGTAATTTTAGACTATTTATAGTTACTATTATTTTTATTATTTTTTTGCCAGACACCATATAGCTCTAAATAGGCACGCAGTGCACAGATATCATACCATCTAGGTAATCAGTCTTGCAAGGATTTTTTATTTAGTCAGACCCCTTAGTCCAAGTGTAGATGTTTAGCACATTAAGAAATAGCTTTTCTCAGACCACACGTTTGGCTCGATATTTTTGAGATACATTTCAGACTGAGATTGCAATCTTTATCTTGAGCAAATGGAGATCTAATTAAGAATATATTAACTTGTCTTTCAGCTAGCCTAGTTTAACCGATTTCTGAAAGTCAACAGCTTTTCAGTTTCATATATCTTAATGGTGGTCTATTACCCTTGATTCATGCAGCTTCCACAGAAATTAATAGGAATTGCTTATACTGAAGAAAATAATTAATATCTCTTTTCTTCTGTACTAGCATGATTTTACAGAAATGGAGCAACTGAAATTAGTGAAATGCTGCTACTCCTCTAATTTTTTTTTCTGATTTGATTTAGACTTTGAATTGAAGATTTTATTTGTAATTTCTATAGAGTAATTTTATGGCTCCCATTTCTCCCAAATGACTACAAGCAGGAGCTAATGCAGACATTTACATTTGCTGTAAGTTTCTAAAGCTCCTAGTAGCAGCTCCTTCTCTCACTTCCCGATGGGAAGGACCCATGGATCTAAGTCACCTAACAAAAACTGAGCAGAGTGGATGCATAGTGGTTATGTAAATCCCTCTTTCACTACAATCTGGTCATGGCTATAGACTGTAGTCAGGCTTCTCTTGTAAAGAGAAGAGTGCTCTAATATAAAGCTGATTGAGCTGCCACCTATCCCTCAGTCTGTCACCATGCTAAGAGGCCACCTTTATCCAAAGTAAATAACCTGGAGGACCATTTGCAAAGCTGAAATAAGTTAGACCAGGTAGGAGGGCCAGTCCTGCTCAGATGCCACACCTGAATCTCCGGCAACTTTAAAGCTTTACTCAGGTGCTGCTGACCTGCATACGACATTAAGTTGTTACATTTTTTTATGGGCCTTTTTGGGTATTTATTATTTTCTCATTTTGCTGTTTGTTTAGGTATCAGACTAGAAAAAGTATTCCTAGGAAGTTCTATGAATGACAGAAATCCTAGTCATTTTCTGTGACGAGATATAATTCCTAAGTGCAATTCTGGAAGTAGATGCATGCTCTGAGAAACAAGCAAATAGTCTTGTACCTTAGCATTTCAGTACTGTTCAGTAAGAATTTTCTTCTATGTGCTCCTTAAATGAAATATGCTTCACCTCAGAATACTGCTTGACAGATAAATATTTATTTGCAATAGTTCCAACAGCTCTGCATGTTGCCATTTTAACAATAACAATATTGGCATCAGAGCTTAGCTGGCAAACATGTTAATAGTGCAGAAATTAGAATGGGAAACATGCAGTTCTCAAACAGGTAAATGTGAGGACTATATAAGGGCTTTAAAAATATTTTGCACAAATTTCTCAGGCACAGTTGGGGCTGTTTTTAAGACTACCTTTCCTATTTTTCCTGTAGGATTACTGCTATAATTGTGCATAAGTGGATTGTAGGGTTCTTTGGTTCACAGAGTAGAAGGGGCCAACAGCTGCTCTTTCTTATAACATTCATCATTCACATTAAAGCACTCCCTAAAAATGCATTTATTTGTCTACACATAAATGACTTGTTTAAAAACCTGCTATTTTTTCCCTCAGAAGCACTTCTAGGATCTAATATAAATGCTCACTAACTTTTATTGTGTTTTCTTTTCCTCTTATAAAAATAATTTGCGCAGTGGTTACACATGACTTTTTCTCATTTATTCTAAATCGAGCATGTATTTCATTCATTTTACCCATAGGTAAGGGCATACTTTCATTTTATTTAATAAATATTATCTGTATCTGGCATTTAGAAGTTTGGTAGTATTTAAATGTCACATTACAGTAAAGTGTTAAACAGGAGGAAGTTAAAAACATGTATTTGATAGAATCCATCACCTATTTTAAGCAGAATCCAACTAGAAATTTCTCTGAGAGCGTGGAATAAACATTGGTAGTACCCTGAGCCATCTTGCTGTGGAAAAGCCATCTGGCGCTTAAAAGCAAAGTTTATTTTAGGAATAAACTAGTAAACAGGAGAAGTCCTGAAGATTGATATTCTGAAGATGGTACAAGCAATTATAGTTCATTCAGAAGCTACAAATCCACCGTCCTGGCTCTGCAAATGTTGTAGAAAGCCACTAGAGCAGTGAAATGGAAAAGTGAAGCTTGAAAGATTCATCTCCCAAGGGAGAAGAATGAACTCAGGCCAAGTACAAGAAATAGGAGATGCCAATATATTTTGAATTATTCCTAATGGTTGTAGATCTTTAAAAAGTTAATTCAGCAGTCAAGAATATAGATGAGCTGGAATCTGAGTTGCACATCCAAACCTAGTTGCTGCTTCTTTTAGAAACCTCTGCGTAGCGCATGAAATGCACAGGATAAAATGGTGAGGTCTTTGAGGAGAGATTTTTGAAATACGTCATATAGATCTTCCTCAGTGCAGTTGGAATAGGATGAGTCGTTCTGGTAATTTTTCTTCATTTTTCAGTAATTTATTTTTCCTCTAAACATAATACAGTGAATGGAATCTGTGTGTACCTCTGGTGGAACAGTAAAAGCAGGAGAGTAAGGCTACCATATATCCAGCCCTGTATGGCTGTAACTTGCCTTAGTCATTAAAGGCAGTGTGTTCTCTCACCTATCCCTGAGGGAGCATGAATGAGCATTTTGTTTTGGAAAGTTGCTTTTGTGTTTATTTTCAATTTGCATATTCCTATATGTGTTAAGAAAGCAAGGTCACAGGAGTTAACCCTGTATTGAGTGTGGAAACAGGAAGGCAAAGAGGGTAATGAGCAACATTTTGCTCTTCCATACAGATCAATGGCAGATTTGGGAGTGTTACTTTCATGAGTCTCTGAAACTTCTAAACATACTTTTGTCCTTCACATCCCATTTCAAGTAGGGAAGGGGGATACTGGGAACTTGGCAAGTATAGACAGAGGTCCAACAATATTTTGTGCAGTTTGGACACAAGTAACAAACAGCATGGTGGACTTGGACCCATTCTGGCCTGTCTCTTTGCTGACAATTGGAAATGTAAGCAGTGGAGTTTGGGAGTCACAGGGGAGGGGAAGGGGTGGAGAGGGAGTAAGGGACAGGAAAGGGGAGAACAGCATGTAAGATATGAAAAGGGCTAGGGACAAAAAAGAAGGGGATCAAAAGAGAGACATGGAAGAATGCACACACACTAACATGGAAGGGGAAAAAATACAGCTGAAATAAGATTAAACAGTACATGAATTCTTCTAACTTCTCCTTAGTGGCACCTTTTTTCCTGTATGAACAGCATTTAACAAGAATTAATACTGAAATCAATAGGGATTACTTGCAGAGTCAGGTACTACTCATTGTGACTAATGATGGCAGAATCAGGCCTTGATTTCTAAAATAAAAAGCAAGATGAATGTGAAAAATGAAAATATATCACTTGGGCTATGCAGCAAGGGGATCTTAGAAGTCCAGGTACGTTGCACAATTCCAGTCATCATCATATTCCTTATGAAATGACAGTCTGTGCTATGTTCTGCTTTTACTTACTATTATTTTTGATGGTTACAGGATCTCTGTGTAAGTGCTTAGCTTTTCTTGTAATACAGGGAAAGCTGAGGTGTCTCAAAATTTCTGAGAAAGCTGGTGAAAGTTGGCATCTTGAAAAACACTTAAAACTTTAAATTGTTAATTTGGGTTTTTGTGGTTTTGGATTTTTATTCTTCTGTCAATGATATGCAGTCGTACTTTTCCTAGCTGTATTTTCTGTGTCAGGATAACCCTGGTAGAGCAAACAAATACAAGTAAATGATCAGTTCTTTTTGTTCACTACTTATGAGTAACTACAGAAATATTCCCTGGGTTTCTGGCATGAAGATTTTCAGTTTTAACCACAATTCTCTGTACTTTGTTGCTGTATTGCTTTGTTATGTATTCAGTCATTGCCATGGATGTAATGCATTTGAAGACTTTTTTCTTACTTCATGTCTGAAATATTTCTAATGTTTCACATTCCAGCTTGACTTACACCAATTTCTTACCAAAAAAAAAAAATTCCTCCCAATGAAGTAATAATGATGTATAGCTTACATAGTACACAGAAGACACTGGTATGCCTGCCATACTTTGTGCAGTAGGTGTGCATTTGAAGAGAAACATTCCCACATACTGCAATTTTATGTGAAACTAAAGCAAAGGACACTCTCTAGGAGCACACCTAGTCCACAGCAGCTGGTCTATGGCACCACACTAAAACTAGCCCATTTTAACCTGCACCCTAAAATGTGTATAACATGAATTCTGGATCCTCAGCCCCAGGTGTTTAGCTCTACAGGTCCACTCCCACTGTGCAGCTTTACTTGATATGGGTGATGTGTACGGCAAGAAACAAAAGGGAGAAAATGCTGAGAAACCTGCTGTTCCCAGCAACAGGATCAGTTTAACTTCAGAGAAGATTCATGGAAGATTTCTCTAGAATATAGCAGAATATTATAATATCCAATAGAATTTCAGAAAGTCTGCTATCTTTGCTGCAGAATCCCTTAGGATGGTTCAAAAGCCTGTAGGAAGTATATAATTTTCTCAAATTATGTAAATTATTTCGGAGTAATTTCTATAGGAAATAACTAGTGGTATCCTTATTAAATCCTTCAGGACTTTTCCATAAGGGAGGGATTTCTGTACTTTGGAGATGAAGCTATAGCATTTTATTAACTCTGCTGAGTTTATGCACCTAATACTTAAGCAGATTAATAATGTGTGTGGCAGAGATCTTGGGGCAACTTCACAAGGCCAGTAAGAATAATAGTTAGCTGGCTATACAGCCACAGCGTTGAGGCTTTAATTATAAGTCATTTATTACACTAAAAGGTACAAAGAGTGTTTGTAATTATAGTGGTTCTTAACCACAATGACATTTTCATTTTATTGCTTTTGTCCTATATTTAGGTTCTGGATCAAAACACAGTAGGAAAACATTGTAAATTGACCAGTTCAGAGCTCAGATCTTCTACTGTTTATTTTGTAATCCTTGAAATAATGTGAAGAATTTGCAAGAGAATTAAGAATGCAAATTATCTACTGGTATATACGTTAAAGTGTTTCATTGAGTCCTTGGAAATTTATTTCTGTATTGTTCTTGGGGGGTCAAAATCAAGCCCTAAAACCCAGTCACTTTCTTACTACCTGTTACATTGGCTCCCTAATGTCTAGTTATTTGGGGACATCTGCCTGAAAACTCCTTTTGTCTGCTTCCACAGGCAAACTGAAGTGTGCATTGGGTTTTAAACATTAGAATGGCTGTTCCACTTGGATGTGGCACCCGATAGCAGCATGAAATGTTGAGCAAGCACTGGATACTTAATACTTTTCATTTAATGAACTGTTTCTTTATTATTTTGCAAAGCCTGCATAAGACGTTTTCATGGTTTAAAAAGTGCCCTGCATACTACTTCATAGGAAGGGGACCTCATTTAGATTAACCTGTGACTTCAACAGCAGGTGGTAGAAAGAACCAACTACTTCAATTACTGCTTTTGCGCATGACTTTCATGTGTTGCTAAGATTATCAGAGGAACCTGATTACATCCCCTTAGACACTATTGTTGGCACAATGATTAAGCTGTTATTTTTTTTCTTTTTTTTTCCCCCCCTTTCTTTTTTAGACTGGAGACCTAAAGAGCTTTTTGGCATGAAGCAAAAGCACTGTGTATAGAGATCAGTAAGATAGTGAGTATCATTGCCCTGTAGCTTATCTCCACATATACAGCTCCCTGGTGGATCCCTATGATAAACATTATTGGAACAATTAGCTGCTGCTGACATAGAATCCAGACACAATGGCAGTGGCCAGCAGCACCGAGCCAAATATCATGGAGCCAAAACTCATAAAAAAGCAACACCAAGCTACTCTCCCCATTCAACTGCTGTCATAAAACCCTCCCAGTGCTATGTTTGCATAGCTGGCTTCACCGATATGGCACCAAAATACAAAAGGAGAAGCTGCAGCACTTGTCTTTGTTTAGCTGAAATTACAAGTCATTGAATTAGTATGTCATCTTTATTGCGCTGTCATGCAGCGGAGGTGAGGAAGGCTCCTGGTAATGGATGGAAGAGTTTGATGGCCTAAAAGACAGGCTCACAGATGGCTGTAGATATAAAACAGTTTGCCCTTTTTTTTTTTTAAAAAAAAAAAAAGGAGGGGGAAAAAAGGGCTGAACAGAATAGGTCTCTCCTGATTTGAGTTGCTTTAACTAACAATATTTATGTGAGGCTGATCTTGGAGGAGTCTAGGGCTAGAAGGTGAACCAAGAGTTTGTCTAAAGATTAGGACTCAGAAGTGCATGCTAAGCCATTTAAAAAAATTTAAATATCAGTGAGGCAGCATGACCTGAAAGGTGAAGCAGGAAAGGTCTTGCTCGGAGAAAGCTGTTGCCGCTACCCTTGTGCAGGGGAAGGTACCCTTGTGTGATTCTGCAGCAGCAGCAAAATTCTCATCAGCAGAATCAATGGAGATGCAAAGCAAACTCAGGACAAAAAGAAATTATTTGTACATTTTAAAGAGCACTGTGATAGTTTCTTTCCTTCTATGTGTAAACAGAGGGTAGGAAAAAGACATTGCTGATCAAAGGTTGCAATTGTGCCGACTTGTGCACAAACTCTCTCTTTTCTCTTGAAACACAAGACCACTTCTTACCTGGTGCATAATTGCATGCAGTTTTCTCAAATTGATGTTACAGTCACACCTAAAATAAATTATTCACTGAAAGATCCTTTTTTAATTAGTCTTGTTGATCTGGTTTTGTAAAAACAGCTTATTTTAGCCAGGTCAGTCTTTTCAAGAAACATGAAAAAAAGAGTGTTCAAGCCCCTTGCTGAAGTTGTCCAGCATCTTCATTAAAAGGTTGCCAGTATCTTGAATTAAAGACTGCTACTTACTGTCTGCTCCTTCCCTTCCCCCCACCAATTTCCTTGCCACCTCTTAGCGCTGTAGTCTGAGTGGCGGTAATCAGGTGGAGTCTGAGAGCTGTGAAGTGTCTCTCACTGGCCAGGATTGTTTGACTGATTTGGGTAAAGCCTGTTCAGAGAGAAAGTATCACAGCCAAAGACCAGTGGGGTGCTGCCCCACTGGAGCTCAGGCTTAGATATAAGAGAAGGGACCCCAGAGCACTCTTAAAACTTCCCCCTGCACCACATTTTGCTGGCTTTTATTTGGACACTTTCTCCAAGGCGACAAGCAATTGCTTGTTATTTTTGTACTCCCCAAAGTAACATGGTGGTGGTTCACAACCTCAGAAGTGGTGATGTATGTCTAGTGGTGGTGGTGGTAGAGTTTTTAGAAATTTCTAAAATTTCAGAGTGCTGCATTTCTGTAGCCTTTTCTTCACCCTGTCTATCCGGGGCTTTGTTCCCAGAAGCAGGCTGGAATGCTTTTTAAAACAAGCACTCCTGGGTGCTATTGTTTCCTTCTTCCTCTTTGGGACAGTTGAAGGTCACCAAGGCCTGTCCTCAGGGCTCTCCTTATGAAGGTGAGCAGACGTAAGAGCTGGGCAGGAAGGGCACATGAGACAGGCAATGCACTGTGGAGGCATTTGAGATACAGCATCCTGACATGACAGGAAAACATATTCTGATAATAACTGCTTTCCATGGTGTCTGAACATAGGAGAAAATGTTTTTTCTTCAAGTTGCCCTAAATAAATCTTTATCTCTGGGATGGAAAAATGAGTAATTTGGAAACTACCTTGATACTTTATGATATTTGTGAATATTGTGTTTTGTACAACGCTGCAGAAGTCAGAATTCATGACTGCATAAAGTGTATTTAACTTCAGCCAAACACAAGGATTTTCAATTATTTGGTTTATTATGTTTCATTTTAAAGTTGGTTTATTTTTTCTTAATGTACAGCGCACTCAGATTTCAAGGCATTTCCATGTGTGTTCTTGAAATGCTATCACAGGTGACCTAATAGAATTTTTTTGCACTGTCCAGCCAAACAAAATCTAAAACAAGACATGAAGCAAATGAAGAAGGAGACTCTTATTTTTAATTCTCTATTTTTTTAAAACTTATTATGCAGTTTAATGTATCTACCAAAAAGTACTCTGCATTAAGCAATCTGGAATTAAGACATATGGATGTCATCTATAAACAGTCCTTGGAGAAGCAGTCTTCTCTTCCAATTGAGAAATCCATCCAATATCAATGACCTTTCCATCTAGGGAATGCTTAATATGGTTAACTAGATATTATATACTTTGGGAATGCTTTTTATTGCATACATTTGAATTAGGAGATACACCTTGTAGGGAGAAAATGATGAAACAGCACTCTATTGAGGGTTAAAGATGAATGATGGCCTTTAAGACATTTGTTTTGGTTAAACACAAAGTAAGAGGCACTGTCATATTCAGGCCCACAGTGTTATTAAGGCATAAGAGATGAGGACTGAATTCAGCCTCACTTAAATCAATGGGAATTTTTTCCTGTTATTGCTACAGCTGAATTTGAATCATTATGGTTAAATGGGCTCTTTTTTAATCATAAAATGCTTTGAGTCATAACAATATGTATTAATCCTTCTCATTAATTCTCAGGGGCTTGTGTACCAGACCACTGTAGATAGTGTAGCCCCTTTGGAAAACAAAGAAAAGCTGAGTGCATTTTCAGAATAGAATTTAAATATACTCAGGTCTTGCATTTGTTTTATTTGCTGTTATAAACAGTGAGAAGGTATATTGCAGCTGTATCACAGAAGTTTTTGATTTCTCTCAATTTTAAATTTCTTTTGTTCTTTTTGCTCTTTTTTATTTACCTATAGCTTTGTGGGAATATTTGGAATATCACCTGTGGGACAGCTGAAGCAAACAAATAATTTTTCTGAGTGTCTGCCTTCTCATCAGTCAAATTTTAGTGTAATTAGATCTCTTTTGGTAGCTACCCATATCAATAAACAGAGATGCCTGGAGTTGTGAATGGGATGAATCTGTTTGCATATAGTTAACTGCCTCAGTGCATTAGCTTTTCTGCATTCATTCTTGCCTCTCCTCCAATTCTGACATCTTTTTCCTACAGTATTAATATTACATTTCCTTTGTAGTTCTACTCTCTTCCCTTGGCTATGCTTTACTTCTCTTAAAACCTTTGCCCTTGACTTTGCCACCTGCCTTACTGGGGAGAAACACTCTGCTGGGACAGACTGTCAGTGATGTATGTAAAGCCCTAATTTATGCCTCCTTTTAAGATAAACCCCAAATACGTGGATTGGCACTAGGTACCAATTAAAAACCAAAAAAAAAAAAAACTGAATCCAGAAGTGACTTGGTGTTAGTGGCTCAGTTTACTACTAAGAAATGCCTCCTCCCAAACAATATTTCTGCTACCAAAATTGTACTGTCATCATCATACTACTGTCAGATTCAAACTTCCCTTTGAGCACTCTTTATCTCAATAAAAACTTTCATTTTAAACATTATTGCTTATATTTATATGTGGCCCTAGTAAGTGATGGACAAGTCTAAGAAAATACCTTTTTCTTTTATTTGGTAGTGATGTATGGATTTTCTTAATGAACTAAAAAAATTTAAAAATTAAGAGTTCTAGTTACTTAAATATAGTTGTATCATTCAATAAGATAACACAGACCTGATGTTTTTTGAACTTTGTTCATATAGCACATTTATAGATTCACTTACTAGATCTTGTTTATATCAGCCAAAGTCTGATTAGATAGCTGTGTCCAGTATCCCATGCTTCCTTTTTTTTATTTGTTGGATTTTATTCTTAACGCTGAAACTGCTCCTAAGAAAGCTTCTGAAATTATTTGCCTATTGGAATGCACTGCGAAATTTACTGGTTCTTTTCCTTGAGATCAGCTGAACACCAGCTTTTATGGGTTAGAAAATTTTACCTATGAAGATGACCTTGAATTTCATAAAGGATTTAGTTTTGATTCAATAATTTCTTACATTATATATATTTTAGTGGCATTTAATGCTTAAATTTTACTGCTGTTCCGTACCCGTCATTCATCTGGAATTTTTCCAGGACTTGCAATGCAGAGCACTATTTGTTCCAGTCTGGCTGCTTCTACCTGAAGGTGGTCATGCACTAGGGACTGATTCTGGGAGCACAGACACTTCTGCACTGTATTTTTGAACAGGAGCCAGACATTTCCCTGCTAAATTCTGAACTTGGAGTTGGCAGTTCCAGGATATGGGGTTTTTATAGTGATGATGACATGATCCAACAAATTAGCTGTCTGATACATACCAGACTTAAAATATTTAGGTTTAATGCAGTATGCTTGGATTTCAGCCTAAACTTTGTGCCCATTTCCAGAACTGGGATCTGCCCTCAAGATTTATCACCCACTACTGCTATGTTAAGCTTCCATCACTGAGTTTGTTTGAAAGAACACCCACATTTTTTGTCAACTCTACATAGTTTCTGCCTGTATAATAGTGAGATATATATATATATATATATATATGTTTTTCCAGCTTTATTTACCTTTCCCTGTGTCTTTAAGAAAATGTTATCAAGGCAAAGCTTACACTAAATCAGTCTATATCTTGCAGTATGTGAGCAGATGACATAGATGTCCAAGGATGCGATGGGGATCAGCTCACACACTTTTCAGCTGAGCATATGTGTAAAAACAAAAACAAACCTTACTTTTTTCTTAGAAAGCACTACGTATTTCAGGCAGTTAGGCAGTAACAGATGTTGGAGACTCAGTAGGAAGCTAGATGTATGCTGGGATGTCACTCAACTCCCCTTAACAAGCTGCTGTGTTGGAGAACCAGTCTCCATATAGGCTCTGCTTAGTGTCTCAGAAATAAGATGACACTAAAATAACCAGCTTCCCATGAATACCAAGTCTCTCCTTTAAAAAATATACTGCTTGGGGGCTGTGAGGAGAGGAAGGGATGTGTGCATGTGTATATATGTGTGTGTGTGTGCGCATGGGTGTATGTGTGTGTGTGTGTGTGTAAAACTTTGCCTGCAAAGGTGCTGCATGAGAAAGATTTTGTTGTAATTTCAGTAATTTTAATTTTGGATAGTGGCAGTATTATGCTTGTTAGAGAAGTATTTCATTGAGAATTGTTATGAAATATGATCCCTCTGCACTTCTGATTGACATAGCTTCAGGTAACATGCTGTGCCATGTCAATAAAAATCTACCTAGCATTAAATAACTGCGTTTGGAGATGGATATTCTCCATATTTGAGAAGGCAGCACAAGCATATTCATTCACTGTAAGACTAGACAAACACACACCACTGAGTTCTGGTGCAGGAATAAAGCAGCAATTACACCAAAGTACTGTACCAATTACAGAAACTGCAAAAATAATATTAAACTGGGCTGTATGACATGGTACAAGCCAGGCCAAAGAAAAGAGGCTGCAATATAGCATGAACAAATCTTATTGTCTACACAAAAGATGTTTTCATGGCTGGTATGGTAATGAGTAAGGTCATATCTGGCCACATCAAAGAACTCTGAAGAATATAATTGACAGATATCTATCTGGCTTCAAGAGACTGAGAATGGTGACACTGGGGACTCAGGGACATCTGAGTACTGAGGGTCGTACAAGGACTTTGTCAGTTGAGAGAGATGCAGGACTCTGGAAATCCAAGCAAGAAATTTTATGATTTTCTTTCAGTGACTTCAATTGTTTGGACCTATCCCTGCCACTGGGGACTCTGGGATAGGTGTTTTTGAACAGTTTAGCTTTGATTTGGCTGTGGTATTTTCTTGTTTTTCAAATAAACATCGATTTCTTGAAGACCCTTTTGGATCTTAAGACTGTTTGGGGGAATATTTACTACAGTCTGGTCCTTGGGACAAGGGAAACAAACTTCTTACCTTAGGCAAAAAATAGAAGAGAGGCCTGACGGTACCTGACCTGGGGCACTTTGTCACAGGTGCTGAAGGTGTCACCAAAAGGCTGACTGAAGTCAGTGACAAGCAAGAGGATGGCTGGGGAGCCACAAGGGATGACAAGATTAGGGATTGTGGTTAACAGTCACAGACCTCTTCCCTTAGTAATCACAAAGGCATCAGCAGTCCTCGTGTGGGACGATGAGGGAAGGCACTAAGATCTCGTTGGGACGAGAGAGATGCTTTTTTCTGCAAACCAGAATATAATCCCCGATGCAGCCAGATAACTTGCAGAGCACAAATGATTTGTCCTTTCTGTACTCCCTCCCCCCTCCTCCACTTGCCAATATTTTAAGATATTTCCAAAAGTAATGGGGAGTGGGTGTTGGAGAGTTGTATTTGCTTTATAGTCAGCTTTACATATAACAAATGAGCATTCCATTTCTCCTGGGAAATAAGTAAATTGTATTGAAATTGAAACAGTGGCAGAAAAGGAGTAAGTGGTTTGACTTGAAGCACAGAGGGAGATTACAAGAGAACAGAGATTAAAATGCAGAAACCCTTACATCATGCCAGAGCTTTGTGCGCTGCACCTCCCTCTCTTACTGCCTGGAACTGATGCTTCTTTCTTCTGGGGCAAACCAAGCCTCTGCTGGAAAAATGGAGCCTGTGAGCAAACCACAAAACATCACTGTAACATAGTTTTGAACCCAGGAGATGCATTTGGGGTCGGGTTTGTTGGGGTTTTTTGTTTGTTTGTTTGTTTGTTTGTTTGTTTTGTATTGTTTTGTTTTGGGGTTTTTGAGGGGTTTTTGGTGGTTTTTTTTTGCTTGGATTTTTGTTGGGTTTTGTTTGTTTGTTTTGTTTTGCTTGGTCTGTTTTATTTAAAATATTTATAATTTAACTTAATTAAATATTCTTCACTCTATGAATAGAGTATTTTCCCAGAACTATGTCTGACTGGTATATACAAAAAACATTCCTCACCCAGTCTCCCTTTACTCACTACTATCCTCCAGATTAATTGCAAATGATACACTGGCTGAGTAACAAACTGACATGGAATGAATTGGTCACACAATTATTGTGCACTTATTCAGAAAATGTTTGTTCTAATTTATTATTGATTGAAATCCAGTGAATTCTTTTTCACTAGCTAATACTTCATTGTGCTCTATCAAGCTGTAGAATGTTCCATGCAATCACATTGATTAAAGAAATAAAAAAGATGTCAAAAGATTCTTGAACAAAATATTCCCATTAGATATGAGTAGGGGATTTAGCTAATTTCTAGACAGCAGGTTTTATGGCTTTCAGAAGATAACTGTGTTTCTTCAATGCGGATGCCTTGAAGAGCTCTAACTGAAACACTGCATGTTTTGTGAGGTGCTTTGTTTATGCAAACAAAAGCCAGAAAAATTATGTTTAAATGTACAGATTTTTATTATATTGGGATAGTAATATAAATTTAGTGTTATCAAACAAAACCTAGAGTCAAAACTTTAAAAAGTGAAATTAATTCTGTTAAGTTTTAATTTTTCAACTACAACATCTTTCCCAATTTTTTATAGTCATCAAACTCACTGAATAATTAAGGATTTGAGTAAATGAGAGAGATAGGTTTAATCTAGAATTTAAATTTAAAAAAACAGTAAAAAATTAATTAAACCAACTAACTTCATGCATAAGCTTTGTAGACTTGCAGACTCCCTGCAATGCCTTTTTCATTCCGATCTAAGTGCTCAACATTATTCTCAAAATGGCATCACTTTAAAATATAATGATATTGTGTAATAATGACTACTACAGGTGCAAATTACAGAACTCCAAAAAGTAAATGTAATCATCATGTTAGTTTTTGCTTTTTGAAGCCATTGAATGTCCCATTCATTCTTTTCTTCCAAGCAAGTGTAAATAAAGTTCTTTATTTGCTTTCCCTGAAGCATTCAGAATTTTCTGCCAGTTTAATCTGTTCCCATCCACCAAGATTCAGTTTCTTGCATGTCTTTTCACAGTCTTTACATCCCTTTTTCATTGTGAAGCTGAATATCTCCCTGTTTGTCTCCAGTTCCTGCACTGCAATGTTCTTTGCCTAGGAATGGTTGAGACTAAATACTCCCCTGAGGATGTAAACTGATTTATTTAAAGAGATACGAGCAAGAACCAACAGTGAAAAGGTGTAAAATACATATTATTACTATCAATATTACTATTATTTTACCATTTTTAATGTTATTTTCTATCTTTGCACTTATGCATACATTTACCTTGGGGTTTTCAGATAATGCTTCAGGCTTTATCTTATGTGCTTACAACTAATTTACACCGTGGGAAAGTATACAATGTCATCCATGACCTCTGGGATTTTCAGAAAACTATCCCAAATGGGCACATCATTGCAGGTACAAGTGACATGAAACAGCAGTTAAACCACAAACAGTGGAACCCCCTGTAAATAAATAAGCCTAGCTATTAAATGATGTGAAAAATGGGAAAAATGGGTCAAGTGAATGAGTTATTCAGTAGCCACAGAGCGGGCCTCTGACTTTATTTCAGTAACACTTGAGGTAATTCAGCATCTTCCCAAAACTGTTCTATGAGGAGTGGGTTTATTTGGGAAGAGCATGATAGAGAGCAACTCCTTTGCAAAAAACTACACATCAGAAACATACAGAGGTTTTCACACTTTGCAGAGGAAAGGTAGAAACCAGTTGGTATACAGAATGAAGATGAACTGCTCTTTTATTCTTTCGTCTTTTTTTGTGGATGATAATTCCCTGCCACTTCCTTGCAAGGGATGAAGGTTTAAATAGCTGTACCGTCATCTTTTTCCACCTCTGGTTTTATTCTGAGTCTTAACTTTAAAGACAGAGGCTGGTTTATTCTGTGGAAATAAGTGGGAATGTTAGAAAAGGCTAAATATCATCATAAACCAAAACATTATGATACCAGAAACCCTTAGGAACAACACTAATGCTTTTAAATGAAGGTTTTATTTGTCTCTGAGCTGCAAAAGGAAGTCACTAATGAGATGTCATTTACATTCTAACACCTGTTAAATGGCACTTTTCTCTTTCCCCAAAGAGAGAGATGTTTATGAATGTTTGCAGCTTTCTGAGTGTATCTACAAGAATTATATTTTCATAATAAATGCTGTATATTTTTCCTGTATATACCGTGGTTACACTGGAACAGTATAGGGAAATATCAGGAGCTCTTTTTGTTTTATTAGATTTATATGTCATTTTTATATAAATCTAACAGGGAATGTCTAACTTACAAAGAAATTTCATTAATCAGGATTTAACACAATTGCGTATTTAGGATGTGATTTGCAGCAGTTACAGTGCAAGAACTGCATGTAATTATACCTCCATTTAAATGAAAATTAAAAGCTTGTGTTGTAGCAGGGTACATGTGTTGAATATATTGCTTTACAGAATAAGCCCTTCAAAGGAGAATACCTGAAAATGAAGTTTCAGTTGGTTCTGTCAGGGAACTGCTGCATGCTGTGACTTTTAAAATTGGGACTTGCATTAAAACTGACCAGAGGGAAAGATGGGAAATTACGGGAAAGCAAATGATCTATAACAATACAAGTTGATATGCTTCTGTTAGATAAGCATAATGCAAGTTTCTTTCAATCATTTCTAAAGTAGTTTGGTGTATAAATTAACTCATTCAGTTAATAAAAAAGGCAGAATCCACAGAGGCTTGTGCTGGAAATAAGTTCTGCAGAGGAATTGGAAGAAGGAATTAAATTAGTATTTGAATTAGAACTAGATCAGAATTAAGGAAGCAAATTTTAGGGAACCAACAACTTTAGCAGGTGCTGTGGACTGTGTCTCACACCTATTAAATATGGGATTCACTTGGGGTTTTTTTTCCCACTTCCCATCCTGATGCCTGTAGTGGGCACATCTGCTGCTTGTCTTCAAGACATGTCTCCTGAGGTACATGATATGTTGGAAATCTTGTGCAGGGGAAAGGCGAAGCATGATGGCTCTGAGCACACCCTCAGCATGAGGTCCTCTCACAGAATCACAGAGTATGCTGAGCTGGAAAAGACCCACAAAGCTCATCAAGCCCAACCCTTCAGTGAATGGCCCATACAGGGATTGAACCCAGAAAACTGGCCTGAAACAGTGTTGTTTCATCAATTTGTTTTCCTGTTCAGCTCAGAGGCAGTATGACCCTGGCACACAACACAGGGTGAGAGAAGAGGATAACACAACTGAATTGGCTGGTGCTATCATAAACTGAAGACATCCCATCTTGGTGGGATGTAGTGCCATTCTGGAAGCTGATGCCAGAGCCAACAGAAAAATTGGAAATAATGTTTGGATCTCTAAATCTCAATTAGGTGCTTTACCCATGAGGTGTTGTTATGATCCAATTAGCGAAAGATGCCTCTTCCTGAATTAAGGTGCAAACAAGACCATATGCCAAAATCAATAATACAGATTTTATTTAACAGTAGTTATGAGGTAGAGAGATAGAAAGCAATAGAGAGGGGAGAGGGAAGGGGAGAGAAAGAAAGAGAGAGAAGAAGATATCCACCATCTGTGGATACAGCAGCATCCCATTGCTCCTTTCTCACCCTGGCTTCTTGGTGGTGGGGGTCCTGGCCTCATTTTTCTGGGGGTACCAGAGGTATACAGCCCAGGTTCTGGGTAACCACAGGGTGGTCGCAGATGCCGTTCCCATAACTTGTGGTGATACGTGTATGAGCAGTTGCTTCCTTTCCCACAGTTTGCCACAGTGGGATTTTTTTTTTGTCTGGATACGTTAGCCAGGATGTGCTAATCAGATCTCACCTCCACCAGGCCTGGAATTAGCACCTTCCTGTCATAATTTCTCTCTTCTGTGCTTATCTCAAGTTCCCTCTGTGGTGGCTTATCTTATGGCAAGTTCCTTCTGTGGCCTTGGCAGTGTTCAAGACAGGCAACTGTGTCTTTAAGTCCTTACAGGTGTAAAAACAGAAGACGGCACTGATAACTGTAGTGAACCATCAAAAACTGCGCTCTTCAACCAGAGAAATATGTGATTCAGCACAGACCCTCTGGGGGAAAGCCAGGGTAGAAGCTACCAGTGGAACAGAGCTGACAGAATATAATGAGCAAGCCATGTGTTGAGGGTGAATTAAACCCTAAGTTTTGTAAAACACTTCCTTAAATTACAGGCTTAGGCACTTTAGTTCTTTTTCAGCTGCACAGTGCTGAAATTTTGAATGTTGATGGTTCTGCAATGCTGTAAACATCATTTGTGTCAGTAGGTCCCAAGCAGTGGTTTGGGTTTTTCAAAAAGGGTTTAGTATCCATATGTCTGTCACAGATGTTTCTTGGGATTCAGCACTCCTTGAGAAAGACCCACATAAGTTGACAATGTCTCTTTCAACATGCTAGATGTGTGACAAAAGAAAGCAGTGTTTGTAAGTTGAAGTCAAAGTAATGACAAGCCTTTGAATGAAGGTAAGAACAAGTCCTTGTGGGCTAAGTCTACTTAAGCTGCCTTTTGGATTTAACCTGAATGGATCAGATTTTTTTTTTTTAAGAAGAGTGACTGAGCCCTGTTTGAAAGCCAAAGAACATAAGTTTTACAGCCCAAGTGCTCTGTAATTTCAGGAAGGGAAGAAATTTTTTCATGTATGACTTGATCTTTCTGAGAAATTATACAAAGTTTTAGCTCATGATCCATCTTCCCACCTATATTTCCCAGTTCTAACATTATTGCCTCTCTCCCCCTTAAACTACAGCCCATTTTCTGTAATTCATGTTTGTCTCGAATGTTCTGCTCAAAGAGCAGGGAGATGGTTTTGTTTAAAATTTAAAGCAGCTTTAAATTTTCTTGTATGTAAAAAGACTGGCTTCTTCTTGCTTACTTTATGTCTGAAAACATTATTTTAAAAAGTTTGCAGTCTGGAGAACGTGGGCTTAATCAGATTGCTCCGTAATTATTCACCAGCTTTATTCACCCTGGATGATATATACCTTGCATGGTGCTAAAAGAAATAAGTATATTCATTTCCTATCCAGTTCCCACCTTGCATTATAAAAGCCAAATATCCATTCTGTAAATAGAGATGAATCAGCAATCCATATAATATCTATTCATCATACATATTTCACAAGGAGGATATTGTGGTGGCTGGAAAGTTCTTACAAAAATAATATGGAAATCCGGAACTTGATGTGGAGTGTCAGAGAGCTTCTTACTATTATTTACCTTATCAGCTTTTGCTTTCTGAAATCAATGGAAGGGCATCAAGTTCAGCTAATCCATATTTCTGAGTATGAAATTGAATTTATAGTCTGTAGTATGTTGACTACCGCTCGCATTTAAGGCATAATTGATTTTTATTGAAAAGCCAGCAGGCACATCAAAAATTTCCACAAACCACAAGGATGTTAAATTTTACCCTGTTTAGATAATAGTGTTGCTTTATTTATCCTTTAAAATGAAGCTTTTATATTTATATCAGAAAATGTTGTGGAAGTGTGACTGATGCCTTTTGAAACCATCAGTCCATAGTTCTGTTGAACTCTACAGCACAGAAATAAGCAACTTTGCTGCTTCTAAGGTAAATGTCTATGGTTGGTTTGTTTTAAGAGTAAAAGAAATAATAAATCTGCTCAAAGAAACCATTTCATGTCATGTAGCAAAGTTATTTTTCTTCATTCCAATAAATAGATTGTGTAATTACTCCTTTTCACTTCTCTTTTCCCTTTTCTCCTTTATTTCTTTTTCTTTTTCTTTTTTTCTTTTTCTTTTTCTTTTTTCTTTTTCTTTTTCTCTTTTTCTTTTTCTTTTTCTTTTTCTTTTTTCTTTTTCTTTTTCTTTTTCTTTTTCTTTCTTTTTCTTTTTCTTTTTCTTTTTCTTTTTCTTTTTCTTTTTCTTTTTCTTTTTTTTTTCTTTTTCTTCCTCTTCCTCTTCCTCTTCCTCTTCCTCTTCCTCTTCCTCTTCCTCTTCCTCTTCCTCTCTTCCTCTTCTTCTTCCTCTCTCTCCTCTTCCTCCTCTTCCTCCTCTTCCTCCTCTTCCTCCTCTTCCTCCTTCTCCTTCGCCTTCTCCTTCTCCTTCTCCTTCTTTTTCCATATTGACCACTGTTTGCTTCTTCCTCATTCTTTAAAACATAGAAGTGCACTTTTCTATATGCCTTTAATTGGTCATAGATAGCAAACTAACTAATACATGCTAAAATTTTTAGTTTCCAAAGCATTTACTTAATTTCCTTCAGGTACAAAGGTGTTCTTAATCCTAGACTAGATTTTAGAATGAACAGATGCCTCATGACCAGTTTTTTTTTTTTTTCCCAGGCAATTAAGCAATGAAACAGATTTTACTTTCATTCTCTTGGGCTGTCTGGGCTATGTGTGCATGTTCCTCCACATTACCTACTGCATTGCCTCAGTGCATATGTGTTTTTCACAAGAATTCTTTGAACCAGAGGGAAAAACTCAGGATCTCTCTGCATAGAAGATAGACTGTGGTACGTAATACAGATGGACACTTTGAAAAGCCAGGCAGTGAGGTATATATGTGTGACTCAAGAGCATGCAAAGAAATTTATCAAAAGTACATAAATAAAAATCTTGAAGAGATTATGCAGCTGCTACTCAGTATCCAAGTATCAAGAAAAAAAACCTACCTTTTGCAAAGGCAGGTATTTTCAAATATGTGTGCAACAGGTGCAGGCACAAATCCATTTAATAAATAGCAAGATTTGTGCCTGCTCCTCTCTTCTATCATTTTCAAACTTCACCACAAATGGTATACACATATTCATACTTGCTTCTATGTTTCTCCTTGTTGTCTATAGCATTTTTTACAAATTTGTGTCTTCTCTATAATGGGACTCTTATGGAAGCATCTGTTTTCTTTCTGAAATAAAAATGTAGCACAGCCCATGTAACACCAGTTTTGGTTCTGAAAGCATTATTTTTTTCCTTACCTTGTACTTTTCTGTTCATTCTTACACGTGAACACTGGCAACTCACTATTGTTTTAAGATTGATCACTTTAAAGATAACCACACCCCTTGTTATTTCTGCTGTAATGATGTTTAAAGAGCCCTGTTTAAGGACTGAGATACAGATACAGAAGTCATACACAGAACAGAAAGACTGCAATGTGGTTAAAATTGAGAGCAAAGGGTGAGGAAAGAGACAAAAAGAGACCAGACAGAAGCTCAAAGGAAGAAATTAAAATGGAAGGTTTAGGCACTTCTGCTTATGATGCTAAGGGTTCCTTTTCAGGATACTTTCTAAGGGTACTTTTGGGTGAACAGTTGAATGAAAACTGTTAAAGGAATGTAGGCTATTGAACTGAAACTCCAGTTCATTGGCCTAGATAATTTTTGCCTAATGTTAGACTTCCAAATAAGAGGGGATTTATCTTTTTCAAAGAGAGGTGATTCTTTCCTAAGGTATTGATCATGTTCATTATTGTGTCCTTTTTTCTCTACAGCTCTCCTGAAAGATATGGTTTCTAGGGGCCTAAACGTATAAACAAGATTGCATTTATTTGATTAAGAAAAGACAAAGTCTTCATCATCACTATAAATTGTGACTAAACTTTAGAAATCTCATAATTTAGAATTTTTGTCTTCAAAAAAGGCAGCAAAAGGAATTTATCCCATGTGTAATATCAGGTCTATGAGGAATGGAAGATGGGTTTGTCTGTCTATCTCTAATGTTACATCCCCTGTATCTAAGAGTCTCATCTTTCAATTTCGCATACATATTTAGGAAAAAATATGCAAATTTACATGAAAATTCCCTGGAGTATTGCAAGGACAAATCTTGCCCATTAATGGACTCATAATGTCTATTCTCATATGAAAGATATAAAGGATATTGTTCACACGTACTGAAAAGGGAACAATTCCATTAGAAATACGTGTAGTACACTGAAACTAAGCAGGGACTGCATTCATGTATGAACACAATGTAAATTTATCATTGTAACAATTTTGTATAAAAGGAAGTTTCTATTTGCATTCACATTCTCTGCAGAGCTATGAAAAATTACTCATACAGTGAATTTGGAGCCATAATTAGAGGAAATTTCTTGGGTTTAAAGAACTTTCTGGTTTTTTAAAGACTAGATGTCTGTTGATAAAATTTTAATCACATTGGTGAAGGTGGGAGTGTACAAGGGTGTGGGAGAAAGACAGATAAAGGAGATTTAATGCTGAAACAAATGAGCCTTTCCTTCATCACATCTTTCCCTTATTTATCATCTCCCCCTTACAAATTTCAATCATTAAAAGGATCATTCTTAAATGTTACCCTGCTTTCCTCAGTTGATTTTCCTGCTACTTATAAAAACAATGCCTCGGTTATTTTACTTTCTGGTTAGGAGGGCATAAGTTTTGGTGTGGATAATTAAGTGTATTTATCAATTAGAATAATTCAGATTTTAATATGTCATGAAGGGAAGGCTGAACTGTAATATCTAAACTGATTGCTGAAAAACCTGATAATTAGGAATTTCAGTTTTTTTAGCTTGTTTCTACTGCCCCATAATACTGTCACCCTTAAAAAAAAAAAAAAACAATACAAACAAGCCTCCCTGGTTTATTATTTTTCAGTGCTGTTAGGACTGAACAGATCTTTTTGCACCACTCAGGATATGCTGTTTATTCTTGGGCATACACTTTGCCAGACAGGCTTTTTTCCTTTCCCCCAAACAACAGAAGGTACAAACTTAACATGGGTTTTCAGCCATAAAGAAGGGTCTTTCTGTACAAATAATTAAATTTTGTATATTGTATCAGACATAATTTGTTCAGACCCATTTCACCAATATCTGCAGTGTGATCTCTGCAAGAACAGCTGAGTAGCCATTCTGAGACCTGAATGTGCTTAACAGAGGAAGTAAAAGGAGTCTCTGAAACTGCCAATGAATTACTATGGGTAACAGCAAAAATTTTATTTGATGTAGCAGTTCCTTAGTAGCATACTTCTGTAGTCCTCCAAAGGTTCTAAGTTGTCTTAAATATTCTTGGCTAATACAGAGCTACATAGGATCCCTGGCACTGCATCAGAGCTCAGTGACCAGCTCTGCAGCCTCAACACTCTTCAGTGGGAGTCAAATAAGAGCTAGACCTACAATGATTTTTCAAGATCAAAATTTTCTGTCTTCTATTGTGATTTTATTTTCTCAGATAGTTTTAACCAATATTTCCTCTTGTTCAGATTCTACCAAATGTTTATGTTCTGCCTCTTCTATTCTTCAAGGCTGAAAAAGATTCTACTTTCTCTGGAACCTACAAAGGAAGATGTATGATAATGTAGAATAGAAGTAACACCTCTGAAAGGAAGAGGCCAAGTCACATGTCATTTACATTGTTTAGAGATTCCTGTAGAATTGGAGTATATCCTGTGGATCTATACTTTGCTGTGCACAATCTTTCTAGAGCCAGGATGCCTTGTTTTGGGTTGCAGTCTTAATGATTTACTTCTTCATAGCCAAGAGGAGGCCTATGCAAAAAATAGAATACAAAAAACCAGATTTTTCAAGTAAAAAATGTTTCCCACCAGATCAAACATCAATGCAGCCACTAAAATGCACCTCTTAATTCATAAGGAATTAAAAAAAAATAAAATAAGGAAATTATGATACAAGCAGCAAAAGTAAAATTTGAATGCTGGATAACATTTTCATTCTTCTCCCCATTTTAACTGCTTTGCTTAAGACTTAAGATCATGAAAGTACAATACTAAAAAGGTCCTTCAATAAATAGAAACAAATGAGCTTTTCCCTACCACGGAATTACTTAAAATCAGTCCTTCTTGTGAAGCTAATCCCCTGACAGATAAGACTGTGAATTCCCCCCTCCCCTTTCTACACGCTCACAGATGGGTTGCAACAGAAAGATGACAAATGAGTTGTGTTTGGCTGGATTAATGGGTATTATCATGTTAATGGATGTTTATGGTGCAGTTTGGGAGGTTCATGTGGTTTTCAAAAAGTGTTGGTGTTCTGGGTAGCTGCAGCCTGTGCATGTGTGAGTGTGTGTATGCATTATTAGCCACCTTTTTATGCATATTGTACATTTTTGGTCTCCCTAATGGGTCACAGCTAAACTGAGTGTGGAAGTGTTGGCCTTATGCTCAGATCTTTCACCACGCCATCAAGCATGACATGCAAAATGCGAGTGTCAGAGGCTTGTCTTTCCCCAGTCCCTGTGAATGCAGGTGCCTCGTGATCCTGGCTCTACTGTGTTGCAATCAGTTTTAAAATCTGACATATTGATCAGGAGTTTAGCCTGAGTAACTACTGCACATCTATCAACTCTGGCTGCGAATGTCAGGTCAAATTTGTTGGCAAGGTGGTCTTACAGCCTAGCTGGGCAGTTCCTGCCACCCACATGAGCTGATGCTCGGGGCCTCGTTTGGCAAGGGCAGTATGTATTGCACCAGCAGGGCGTGGGAATAAGGTGCCAAGTGGGGCAGACCCTCAGGAAAATGTGTCACCAAGGTGGGAAAATCTCCTGTTTAAGCAAAAATATAAAATCCCTGAGAAATAAATAAGAAATAAGCCTTTTTTATGTAGGTTTTAGAAATTGGGGTGGGGGGCGTAGTATGTTGTGGCTGTGGGGTTTTTAGTTTGTTTTTTTTGTGAGCTTGTGGTGGGGTCTTTTCTGTTCAAAGTTTCTTATTCTTTGGAAAGATAAACCTTTAAACATTCTTGTTTTCTTTCATTTTCTTCTGCCCACAAGGCTTGTTTTCCTCTTACTTTCAGGATATAGGCTTTAACTTGAACTGATAGGCTTCTCTCATACAAAACACACACACACACACACACACACACACACATATATATATATATGTATATGTATAAATAAAGGAATACATATGTCAGACACTTGTGTGTAAACTTCTGCTTAAAACCCTAAATGCTCATTTGAATGCTAAAATGCATCATTTGCATGCAATATTGACGGAGTTGTTCGCGTAAACATACAGTTGTGTTGACACTCAATTTTTCTCTGAAAAGAACAGGTATTTAAAATCTGTAATTGCCACGGAATACCCTGCAAAAACTAGGAGAACCTCTATCAATTAGTACATTTATTGACTTAGACTGTATTAAAAAAAATATAAATGACTGAGCTACAATAAGAATGCAGGAAATAGTCTATTAATCTAATTCATGATATTTCTGAGATTTTTTTCTAAATTTTGGGAAGTCAGATTTTCCTTTCAGAATACTATAATTTTGGAATGAAGACAGTGAAAATGATCTTCTGAAATCAGTACCAGAGGGGATTTTAATGTACTGAAATAATGCATGCCATTTATTTGGTATTCCTCCACCATCCAGTATAAAATAATTCCTTCATGTCTTTTCTTTCCTTAAAAATTCACCAAGCGTATGTGGACCTCACAGATGCAGCTTTAATTGAAAGTAATGTCAAAAACAGTGTTTTGATCTGTTTCCTTTCTTTTGACATTTTCTGGTTTTGGAATGTGTTGAGTCTGTACGACCATTCTCTGTTCAGAAATTCATCTGGAAATTTACATATTTTAAAGGCTTCTTGCTCTATAATACAGCTGAGCATAATAGTGCAAGCTACACAGAAATTGAGGTGTGAAAGAGAAATTTCCCAATTTCAGTACTTAACTGAAATATAAAAACAATTCTTCACCATCTGGGATTTACTGTGCAAGTCTTTATTCTGGGTAGGCATGCTAGAGGGATAAAGTTCATATGATCCAGCAATGGATAGTCTGTAGCTGGCTTTAAAAAATAATAACAGAAAAAAAAATTACATTCATTAATTTACAGCATTATCATTGAAATGCACAGAAATTTTGATACATTCAGAAGCATACTGGAATACATTACAAACAAGTGAACTTCTAAATTCATGAAATCAAATCAATTGCATATTATTCTACAGGATGATAAAGTCTGTTTCCAACCAAGTAATGTTCCTGACATGGAAAGGTGTAAGTACCACAGGAAACAATACATATCACGGATGTTCAGCATTTTTCTAGATTATGCCCCAAAAGAAATAAAGACAAAAGAAAAATAAAGTAAGATAGACATTCATAAAGCTTGTCCTTTTTTTGTTTACTCCCTATCTGAGCAAATAGAATCAAGAAAGGTCTTAGTCTCCAAAAAAGGATGTTAACTGTACATAATTCTTCAAATTAATGATGAAGCCACCTACTGTTAAAAACAAATTGAATCTAAAGTCAGTGTACATGTACTCTGTCATTTAAAGGTAGGACTAACTCTGACAGTTCAGCACCAGATGCTGTGGCTGGGAGCACCTTTCAGACTGTACTGGACTATACATTCTGCAATAAAACTGCAAGAACAGCAGGTATGTACAGTCACCAGATCATGTTGATGTTGTCCACTTTTATCACCCAAATTCATCCCTTGCTAGTTACAGAACTAAAAAGGATGGGAAGGAGACAGGCTTACTAGCAATACAATCTCAAAATAGTCAGAACTGTGAAATTAAGCACTTCTAACAACAGCTACTTTGTGCAGCGCACCTATAAGGGATTACATGAACAATTTGAAACCTCTCCCTTCAGGACGAATAAAACCCATATACAAAACTCCATTGGAACATCTTTAGCTAGGAGTGCTAAGCATTTAAAAAAGAATTAGTAGCATAAACCTCTGTACACAGTATCAATTTTCTATGTGCATGTGCTCTGGCAAATCCAGCACAGGGCTCAGTTCCTCCTGCCTCTGAGTTCAGATGATGAAGGACATGTCCAAGATGCCTTGTGCTCAGATCCAAACTCTTAACACCCAGACACTGTAGGTGCAAGATTAATCCATAATGAGGGTGACAGGCTGGGGATCAGGAGTCCAAGGATATAACTTGCTCTCTGCCCCAGCAGCCTAAAGTACAATACAGAAAGAGCCTTGATCTCTCTGATCCTGCTTCTCCCTTTGAACATACTGACAGCTATGCTTCCTTACTTCATTGGGCAGGGGTGTTGGAAAAAAGCTATTTCTTACCACTCATCAGCCTACTTTGGGCTGACCAAGAATATTTGAAAATCTAGTTGAAATAAGTAATTGTTCAGATCAAAGAGCCCTGGGAGTGAGAAATATTAATGTTGTGATAGTTAATTAGGTGCTTTTCAAAATTGCAACTTTCAATTTTGTGTTTTGCAGTAATATTTTCACTACCATTAAATTTATGAGTTTAAGCTTGCAAAGCAAAAAAAAAAGAATTTTGTTTTTGAGGCAAGTATTCTTTTTAATATGCATTTTTTCCATCTCTTTTTGTGGGGGGAGTGGGGAAATAAACCTCCTTTGGTCCAAGCTAAATAATTTCCCTATTCACTAAATTGAAAATATCCATATTATATCCATATCTCTCAGTAAGATGGTGAGTACCAGATAAGATATTTTTAAAAGCAGTATAGCACCTTTTGGCTTTTATTTTGAGACAGCTGCAACATCTGAGTTGATAGATTGGCTTTGTTTTCTGCGTGGAAAAGTTAAACCACTTCAGTGCACAGCATTTGTGTGACTTTATTTACTTTCTTTTTTTAAAAAAAAAATATACTTAGAAGCACAGTATTTTATTCCCTGAGAAGTAAGCCCCTCAGCTCTGTCCAGTGACTCTTTTCTGATTGTTGTCACAATCTTGCTCCTTCTACACCACTAAGCAGTGATATTTTCTGTGTGCCCTTGAACAAAATGTCCCATGGTTTGAACCATTCTGTTGTGCACCCTATCCCACCACTGGTGTGCTAGAAGGAGCAGGAATTCAGCATGGCCTGCATTGAGAGATGAAGGACCACAGGGGTTGGAATGGGTCTGGACTCCATGTGGGTTCTAGGTTGCAATGGGGCTCTGTAGAAGGATGGGGTCTTGTTTGGCCCTTGTCCCATCCATCAGTGTTGTGCCAGGTATGAAGCTGTGCTCCTAGGGACGCAGGATACTTATAATAAATTTGTTTACTTTATTTACAAAGCAGCATATTTCAGACCAGGGAGCACTAACACTGAGTGGCATTGTGCACATGTACTGATAAACACATTGCATTCTTGCAATGCCTCTTTAGGAATGGTTTTCATGTGTAATCAGATGAGGCATATGTTAGAAAGATGGCAGTGGAATCCCATGATGTCTTATATATGTTTTTAATAAAAAAGCAGTGGGTTTAATTTGGTTGCTGTTATGAGTCTCAGAGTGTGAGGTATTCTTCTGTTTTTCCTGATAAATAGGCCAGTCAGAGTCTCTGCTTTATACAAGCTGCCATGATTTTGAATGCAGCCACCCTACACTTTGGCTTTGCTAGTAGCTCATCTTCCTACAGGTAGAGTTTGGCATCCTGAGCCTCAGGAGTCTTAGGAGCCCTTCTGCTCCACCTTGTGCCATGTGGTGTGTGTGCCTGCATGCGCGCATGGATGTGTAAGAGAGACACACAATGCAATGAAAGGCAAAGACACTACTGTGATCTGTGGGGTGAGCAAACTAAGCAGGCTTTAAGGAAAGCACAGATTCCACCAACACACTCTCCACCCCCTCTGTTTTTCCAGACAAGTGTTATTTTTCAATATTTTATTGTGCTAGCTATAGGAGAAATCTTGTAATAAAATCATATCGCTGTTTCATCCAAGGCAAGTTTGGATGTTTTCACAGTGATATACTTTGTCATAGATTTATTGTTGTCACATAATGTAGTTGAATAGAGTTATAACAATTGTACTCTAGCAAAGTTTTAATACCAGATTGTGGAATTTTAACATGAAGTAGATTTCTGCAATGACAGACCATTATTACCCTCAAACTTTCAATGACAAATCATATGAATGAATGCAAAAAATGCAATTTAACAGCATTTGTTATTATCTGTACAGCTTTCTTGTTGTCTTTTTATTATATTCATAATCTGAAAATAATGTAAAACAGATATATGTCTGATCATGTAATGACCAATGGCATATTGTATCTTGTTTAGTAGGCAGTTGTCCTCTTGTCTTATTTGGGAATATATAGTTTAACAAGATCCTTACCATCATTTTCTTAACAGGGATAATAAACAGAACAATTCTGCATAAAAGCTCAAATCAGCTTCTTTCATGCCTTTTCTTTTCAGAAGGCTGCCTAAGGGTTTAAGCAATTTAGTTGTCTGACCCGCATGCTTTCTCTGCAGTCTGCAGTTCTTTTGTTTAACATTAGTATGTGGGCAAACAGCATTCAGAGCTGTGCAGAGCTTATCAGCCTGTGCTCAGTTGACCAGAACCCCATTCTGTGTATCTAAGAGGGGCCACATTTAATGCTTCACAGTAGGAGCATCTGCAGTTTCCAAAAATGACTTGTTTATCAGATAAACTCTGTCCTTGCACTGACACATAGTGGCTCTTCAATATCACACTCTCCTGTATGAGAACTGAGCAAAACAGGGTATGCACAATGAATAACAAGTGAAATTTATGCACATGGTGTGGTGACACAGGTACCCTGTAACACTGGGCAGTTTCCTTGCATCAGCTCAGTAATTGCCAAGAGAAACTTCCTCATTACATTCCAAAAACATTTTACTTACTCATTCTCAATACATTTCAAGCACATGTTCTGAAGTCAGCAAATGTTAATTAATTTGCTTATTTTGCTTGGAATTTAATTAGAAGTAGCATGAAGGGTCTGTCTTCTATGGCACAGGCAAAAAGACTCAGAGCTAAGCTGAGGTTTGTGATGTGCCCATAATCGTGGCAGCCTCTGACCATGCAGTTAGGACCCTCACTTTTGAGTTTACTGTGCTACCAAAGTATGCCTTCACAGGCCTCTCTCTCTCCTCTCTCTACATGCTCTCTCCACTACACTGATTTTATAGACCCCTGGGCACTAAAACCATAAATGTATTCTTTTAAGAATAATGAATTTTTGTGTTTATAATAAAAGCCTCACTAAATATCTTAGATATCATAGAGGCTAGCCTTTGGTTTAGAAATGAAATGTTTATTAAAGCACCATCATTTAAGACAAGGTAGAAACAACAGCTTAGAGGTGATATTTGAGGTTCAAGATCCAGTGAGAGTGAAATGCTGTGAGCTCTTTTCAAAGTGCAGCTGGTCTCTCAAATTTTCCATCCATCTAAACAAAGGAAATCTTGTAAGATAAATTAGTTTTACAAGATTTCTGGGCTTCTCTGGAGCCTTTCCTGAATATGTTGGAGGTATTTGACCAGTCACAGAAAGGGTAGGTAGACGGAGTAAGGAGAGATTTGGATCCAAACCAAAGCCATCTCCCTGCAATTCAGGCAAGCCTGTATTCTAGAATGATACCCTTGACTAATTATAATGATTTTATTATGTGAAATTGATATTACACTGCAAATGGCAATAGCCCAGAAGGAGCCTGATAAAATTAACAGCCTTGTCTGTACAATCAAGATTTTAGGTATAAAGATGAGAATACAGTAACTCTAGTAGCTGTTACACTCTCTAACACATACAATGGTTCAAAGCTGAAACAGTATGCTGGGAGCAGAGGCTTATACCAGGCTTTCACCTTTCTCTCCTTTCCCCCCCTCATCAGCACATGCTGGCTGGTCAACTAGTCAGAGAAAAATTGTTAATGAGGGTTAAATGGAAGTTATCTATTAAATGTCATTCTAGGATCAAGACTTTGGAGCTTTATTTTGAATGATGCCCATATTTTTTCTCTCCTTTATTTTTCCATCTTCTCCCTCCCCCACCTGAAAGAAAACATCCAGTGGATGCCTGGCAGCATCCTCTGATTGCTTGCTGTTTTCCTGACACTAAATCTACTGTGTCATATTCCTTGCATGGGCTGCAGATTTTGGCCTTTTCACCTGCTGTTTTGGTTGGCTTTAGATGCAAAGAGAAGAATATGAAAAGGAGAGGGGGAGGGAGGGAAGTTGGGAATGCTGGAGAAAAAAAAAAAAAGGCAAATGTTTTTAGCGCCTTCATCTAGACATGTGTCCCCTCACTCTGTGACATGGCTGCTCCAATGTTGCCATGGTGAGGATTTCTAATCATCCCTACACATGACAGGCTCCTATTTGTCTGCACTCCCTTGGGTGTAAATTTCTAGGCTTAAAAAAAAAAATCCATGTGAGCGTATCATCCGCCGTGCAGATGTTTCACTGCTTTAGAATATCAGGCAGCTGCTTGTGCCACCGTCGACAGCTAATTGGAGACTGCATCGCAGGAACAGAGGCGTAATTATGGCATAAATACACATCCTCTGGTGCATCATTGTATCTCTATTAACAGAAAATTTTAAACAGTGTTCAGAGTGTAATTAGTGTAGTTGATAAAGTTGTAAAACATGTAAATAAGGGAAATAGCAGGTACGTGGCCAATCCACTACCCAGCACTAGGGGATGCAGATTATTGCCTATTTAGAAATAATTAGCAAAGCTGCATTAGCAAAGCCTGTGTCCAACAGAAGCAATGCAAACATTTATTCTGGTAACAGCTCTTTCTGTGCTAGCCATGAAAATCTACTAATATTGGTAATTTAGCCCTCATTACAGAGGATAAAGCATGAAAAGAGCTCAGACATGAAATATGACAAGTAATATTAATTTTTATTCCAGAGGAAAGGATGCTTTCTCGGGTTGCATGCTGATTTCTCGGCAGGGTCTCAGTAGTGTGTGAGCGAGCTGGTGGCTGAGGATGCGGCTCTGGAGCTGGCTCCCTGCTGGAGGTATGCCCTGAGGTACCCGTGACAGGAGCTGATGAGGCATGCTGTGGTTAGTGCCCAGCCAAACCTTAGGTCACAGTTCAGAACGAGCACTCAGGCATTAAACTTCTCTCCTTATAGACTCGAGTCTTTAATTTTGTCCTCAACCTCGCTCCTTGCCACCCCCAAATGGTTTTGCCAAATCACCTGCTTGGCCCCCAGCTGTCCTTCCCAAAATGTGTAATGCGCAGCTGTGCCAGGCAAGCAGGGCTCTGAATCTGGGCGTACTTACTCTTCAGGTTTGTCTTGTGCCCTGGATGAGAAATGATAGCTTCCCCCTCACTGTTTATGCTTTAGATTATGTTTCATGAAGAACATTACCCTGTGACCATAAAAATAAATGCCAAAATTTTGACTTTGCTATACAGATGTATTTTCTAATGAAGAAAAATGTGAAAGCCTGGCTGGCACAAGGGACATAGATCATTTTTTTTTTTTTTTAAACAAGAGGATGAGAAGGGCTGAATGTTCTGGAAATGGGGAAAAAAAACTGTTGTGTGTTTTTTTTATACATCTCTGATTTCTTCTTTTTTTTTTTTTCCTTCCTACTGGATGTAGAAGCAGAATGAATAAAAACTCCAGCTTATAGTGTCGGCTAAGTTCTGCTGCATCCTTAATAAGTGTGCACGTGTGTGTTTACGAGAGAGAGGAAAGGGGGAACAGGAGAATTCTGCTTGACAAGTGCCAGTGTTTCAAAAAGAAGTCTAAGAAAGATGTTATCTCTGGCTCAGGCAAATAAATTTCCCCACTTAGCCAGTGTTTCCTGAACATTTTCAGAATTCAGCTCTCACCACAGACTGCATAAAATCCTGCCAAATAAGGGCTGAATTTCATGTAATACAATACTTAAGAAAAAGAGAAAGAAGAGAGGGGAAATGTAGAGATGAAAAGAAGCTGGACAAGCTACTGTCTGAAGTATTAAAATGTAAAATAAGCTTTAGAGCTGTAGAAGGGGGGAAAGCCTTTTACAGATCCAAAGAGAGCACTGTGTATATTTTATCAGCTACAATGACGTGAAAATTGTGAAAATACTGAACTTGTTGATTGAAGAGGGTTTTTTTCCACACTTTCATGGAGGTTCAGTACTCATCCCAACACCCTATTCAGGTAAAAAAAAAAAAAAAAAACAAAGCTAAAGAGGAAAGCTCAGTCAGTCTTTTGCCTGTTGTAAAGCAAAAAGCACACAAAAGCTCAGACAATACGCACCTCATCTGCACTAATGTAAGCATCCCATCCAGTTCTAGCACACTGAATTTTTATAGCCTTAGCATATATTTTCTGTGTTTAAGATTTATGTAGCTATATGCCGATGTGCATTCCTCTGGCACACAAGAAGTAGATGGTTTATGCATATATATACTTTATGGGTAAGCTGTTTGTATGTGACCAGGATGCCCTGCTAAATGTTCTGGTGCCACTCTGATCCTGAGGAGTTCATTGAGGTTTACACCACAGGTTTCCCTGGAAGAAGAGCTGGTCCAGCTTCTGCTGCTTTTCATAATTCCAGCACTGTGTGGCTCTGTGTGAATCCTGCAGCATATTTGTAGGGCTGCATGCTCACAGAGATGATGTTGCAGTGTTTGTGTGTAACTGTGTGCATATGGGCACAAATGTGAATGTTTGGATATGTGCGTGTGTATCTGCATGTGATTATCAATGTTTAATAGTAATAGATTTCATTGGTAATGTGATGGATCAGGAAAACCTGACAGTCTGCATGTCAACATCTATTCCTATATGCATAATGCATATATATATAATGGGTATAGACATCATATAAAAGAGTAATTTTTTTAATTTATATGCTGAAATAATGTTACTTAAAAATAAAATTAAAAAAAAACAAAAAACAAAAAAACAATTCTTTCCAATTCCCTCATTCAGCTTCACTCCTATTATTTATCACAGTGTATTGTTTGGATGTATTTTTCCAGTGTTTGGTTGGTTGGTTTTTTTCTGAGCCCACTGGACTGCCTTCAGAAGTCTTTTATTGCCCATCCATTAGAAGAAGGAGAGAATTATCTCCTGCATCAGGAAAAGCCATCTCTTTTCCCTCTTCCCTCTTTCCCCTCAAATTACATAAGTAAAGTGCACATTGTTGAATATTACTGCTGAATGAATTACAGTATTGCAAGCAGATCAGAACAGTCTGGACACTGGGAGAGGTGTTTGGAGATGGACAGAGTTAGGCCTCTGCAGGTACAATACGCACAAGCGGGTCCTGAAATGGTTTTAGACAGATTATTAGTTCTTCACAGGCAACAGAGCCATTGCTTATTCTTTGCTATAGAAAATAACTTCTCAGGTCATCAGTAACTGGAAGCAAGTTCAATGTTGTTTTTTCCTCAGTTTAAATACTTATATGCTATTGTTTGATATTAATAAATATTTTTGGTGTTATAATACTTTGGTGACCTTTATCATTGACGAGCACTATAATATCTGTTTGAAATAAAAACATATTAACTTATATATTCTGACCAAATCAGATTAAGGTCACATCTAATATTGTCCCTATGGTCAAAATTTGCTCCTGTGTAAAGTAGAGTAACTCCATTGAAGTCAATGTGAGTTTCTACCTATCACACTAGATTAGTAAGAAAAATGAATTTTACCATATATGGCATTTCGTTTGCATGAGCAGTCTGTGCAGTGTGACTGAAGTTTTCTTTCTCCATTTTACTTTTGTAGGAATGTGTTCCATAGCAAGTATGTGGGTTCTGACTGAAGAATAGCAGGGGTGCCCATCTTGATGCACTGCTTGCTTTCTGCATAGTCAGAGAGACCTGGAGAAGTTAAATTAAGGGTGCAAAGTAGCAGGGGTTGGTTTAAAAAACCTGGTTTGTACTGAATTAAAGTCAATTAATTAATTGGGTCAGGAGGAAACTAAAATCAGAGCTGGGTCTGGAGGCTGAAGGAATTGGAACCCTGTAGATGCTGGGTGATTTCCCAAAGAATTACAATCACTTCATAGGTGTGAAGGCTACAACAGCATCAACCCAGAGCCCATTGAGTTTGGAGATAAGTGATTTAAAGTGAAAAAAACACAATCAGAAGAGAGGGTAGCTGGGAAAAACAATGGAAAAAAAGTGATTGTGCCATTTTAGATCTCATAACCATTCACCTTTTGTTTTCTGCTCATTTATACTATTTCTGTGTTATTGGTGGGTAAGTATTGAAATTAAATGGTTTAACCATGTTGTATCTTAAAAATAAAGGGGATAATGAGTTGAAACTTATGATTAATTTTCCTTTGAAGTTATTTGACTTCTTCTCTCAGTCCTTTGCCTGCATATATTTTCAAGGGGGTAAAGCACATCAGGGGAGGGAATGCGCAGCAGGAGCGGCTGCAGCTCACAGCAGCCAAGTTGCCATTAGCAAGCAGCATAGCCTGGAAAGAACAGATCTGTGGAGTGAAATTGTTGATGCTGAAGACATGCCTTTCTGTAGTGTATGCCCTGCAAATTTTTTAATATGTGCTAGTTCTCATCTGCTGTTTGGAACCCAACATCCAGCAGGAGCAGAGAGGTGTGCGCTGCGGGTTGACTTGGAAAGCTGCACAGGCATTTTTAGACTTCTCCATGATGCAAGCTGAAATGCAGTAAGTGGAGAAGTTAGGAGATTCACTTCAGAAGCACATTCCTGCTCTGAACCAAAGTATTGGTGTGGATGTCCCCTATGCCTGGAAGTCTCTGCTGCCGTCAGCTCTAGTACATTCACTGTGCTTCAGCAAACGGAATGCTTTCCAGCCTCTGGATAATCACTAGGAGTATTATTCCTTTGTCAACACCTTGTGTTTGGATACTCTCGCAAGGCTAGGTGAGCCACTGCAAAAGGTTTTGGAAGGAATTCAAATCATTAATGATCCCAAATAGATATGTTTCTGCCTTGGTTTAACTTTGTTGTCCTAATAAGAAAATTAGGATAAATCAAGGAAAACAGCGGAAATAAAAATCATATTTTCCTGAAATATTATCGGAAAGAACACTCTTCTATATCCTCACGGGTGTTTAAGGCAGCTCAACTGCCAATGAATATGGGAAACCCAAGTTTTTTAAGGAAGTAGTCCTGAATTCCTTTACTCAGAGAAGGCAGCTTTTTTTGGTATGGATAAGAGGCACACCTCCAGAGAAAAAGAGAGCACTCAATTGTAGTAGCAAGGTCAGCGGTTCAGACACGCAGGGGCTCTAGAGCATTTGCTACTGTTATTGTACTGGTATGTTCCTCCCACATTGACAGGTTTTCTTGCTAGCATAGGCAACATCAATATTAATTTTGTAAATGTTTATCTCATGTAATGTATATGATTAAGACTTGTTTGGATGTTCTGTGCTGATTAAACCGAGACCTTTCTATGCCAACAGCCCTGTGGCATTGAGTTACTGTGAGAAAAACAACGTGTGACAACATTAGGGGAACACAGCTGAGCATACATACTTTGTCTAGTGCACTGGGTTTTCTCGAACTCTCTGTATCTTTGTTTCCACTGATAGAGCCACATACAAAACCAGATTTGAATTATCAAATGTCAATAGTATATTTTCACTTACTGAGTCTGTAAGCGACATGCCATTTATGGCATCCTTGGAATAATGTCTATTTCTTTAACTTACACATTCTGTGAGGTGGTAGATGTTTCCCCCTTGTCTGGTAGCATTAAAATTGCACTTTTAGACTCATGTGACAAATGCTGTGAAATGCTCACTTTTAGTCAAGTTTCACTTTATGTTGAAAATAGCGATGGAATTCACAGGTTCCTCAAAATATTAGCTCTTAGGTGTCTTGGTAAATGAATACTGCAGTTCTTGGACCAGGCTCACTCTTTGTAAAAGTATTCATTGAAATTGATGAGAACTGACCTTGATTTCATGGCATAGTCATTACCCTCTGGTAATCTAGAGATGTGAAAGGAATTGGGAGGAAGGAAATGTTTCCCACTTTTATACATGTCACACAGCTGCAGCATACATGAATCAGTAGCCAAGAAAAACATTTTACTGCTTGCCTGCTGAAGTGATATAAATTAATTTGTTTCACCCTTTTTCCAAACAAGTCATGAAGAGGCATGACCGTCAGCTACAATGAAGACCAGTTGTTCTCAGATGCTCTTAGTGTATGCAAATGTTTTGTTGGTCAACTAAACTGTCAGCAAAAAGTAATCCTTTGCATTTTCGAGCTCTTCTTTGGAGAGGAAGGAGTTACTTCAGTTTGAGGAAAACTGTGCAATAGACATGACATGAGATTGAAGGGGAATTTTTGAGTCCTACTCCTTAGTCTGGCTTGTGGTCTGGGTCTTTATTTATCTGCAGGACATGCCCTTCTCAGATATTTAGTATTTGTTAAGCATATTGAAATATTTAAGCTTGAAAGCAAAGTATGACTGCAAATCCATTTTTATTCTTAGTACTATTACTATTATTATTATAATTATTCAGGTTTCACAAAGTTAAGTATGTCAATTTTGGAAGGTTTATTAGCTTTTATGGATCATGTTTTTACAAGTAAGTTCTTGCTTTTGGTTTCTGTTTCACTCTTTAGTTACAAATAGCACCGACTATCCTTCATTAGCTATAACCTTTAGAAAAATAACCAATGAACTTATGCACCTCAACAGTTGCTGTACATGTCTGGTTTTTATTTACCCCTGTCTGTTCTGTATAAATACACAGTCTGTGTGTATGTGTATTTTCAGCAAATGCACATTTTTATTTAGTGATGGGGAGAAACTACCTTGCACTGTGGGTCCATGGGTAAAGAAAGTAAAGACATGGTAATATCTCTAACACTTTTAAGTGTGAGTACTCTATGGGTAGGTATGAGTGCACTCTTTAACTCCTCAAGTCTTTGATTTTTACTGGCCATGAGAGCTCCTGTGTCTGTCTGTCTATCTACCACTGTGTGGTGTAATCTGGGCTACTGAAGCTGACTTTGGGATTACAGCTGGTGTTTTAAGGCCGATTGTAACAGAAACTGTAAGATCAGCAGAGCAAAATAACTATATCTCTTCAAATGGCATTTCATGTTTACTGTTGAGGTTGTTTTCCTTGGAGAGTTCATATTAAACTTTGCCTATAAAAAATTCAGACTTGCCTAATATTATTGCAGCTCTGCTTTCAGGAAAGCTGTGCTGTGATTGCTCATGAAGCCAGGCTTGTAGCGCCAGGCATTCTTTTCCTGGTTCTGCATCTGTTCATGGCTTCATGTACTATCCAAAGTAAAAGCCTCTTATCAGCCACCAAAGGCCCTGGTATTAATTTGGCCATTACAACAGATAGTCACATAATACAGCAGAACTAATATAAGGGAACTTTTTACAGAAGCTGAAATTTTACTGTGTGTTAGGACAGGTGATTTAGGTTAGCTTGTGCCTATTAGGACGGGTTTCACTGTAACAGTAATCTAACCTCGATGCAGTTACTTTCATCTACAGGATCCCAGAGTGCTATGCAAACCTAGCAAATTGGTATGAAAAACTGTATGGTGAGCACTTCATACATGCCTGGAGTGAAATGCAGCAGCTGTTCAACAGCATACAGTAACATTCCCAAACTCTTTAGCGAAGCAGTGATGAATGCTAAAAAAAATCAAAGACAGATTTTTTCAAAACTGGGTGTGTTAAAGTTATCTGCTAAAATACCTTTTTGGCAGCTAAATCCCAGTAGGTGGGCCTGGCTTTCACAGGTGAAGAGGGCTGGCATCTACTCTGAAATCCATAAGAGCTGCAGGAAGATCAGTATTTCAGAGAAAAACAGGGTCTGAGCATCCTGAAATCCTGATCTTTACACTGCTAATAACCTTTAATATGACATAATATTCTTCATAAGATAATTCAGATAACATATTCTGAAAGTTTTTAACCTTTTTGTGAAGTTAACATGCTCTTTCATGCCTTTACGGAATTCTTATTAACACTGAAAGCAGCTTTGCCCCAGAAAATATAGGAGCTACAAAAATCCCCTTGGAACATGGTTTCACAGGGCTCCCACTTCAAGGGAAGGATAATAATGTGGAAGAAAAGCATATTTTTCTTCCCAGATCAAGTCACATTATGGAATAATAACACCACTTTCTTTGGTAGTTTGGTTTGATATTGAAAAAAAGTGAAATGACATAAGGAAATTAAAGTCCATTCTTGTTGCCTATCCTCACCAGAGCTGGTGATTCCTCTGACACCAGGGTTACACAGTGCATCCAACTTGCAGAACAGGTGGGGCTGTTTTCTGCTCTTTCTGAGGGGTTTTAAGCAAATGATCTCCAGTGTCCCAAAAAAATGCTATATAGCGTTTTTTTATCTCTACTGTTAACATCCCAGTTGGAATCCTAGAGGGGAAAAAATTTTTCATTTTATCAGTTAGGCAGGGGAAGAAATTTATTATGAGATCTGCTTTCTCTAAATGACGGAATTCTACCAGTGTCCCCTTTCATTACAGCACTTTTTTAAGTCTAACCTGCTTTTTCAAGACTCCCTAAAAGTGCCTAAAAGCTAAGTATTTTGGAAATAACATGTTAAGCTTTGCTTTCCACTTAAAGCATTTTTGTCTAGTTAAATATTTCATCATTCCTTAAAAAACCTCTGTCATTTCTGTTTCAGCAGAAGAAATTCATTCAGCCCGAACCCAGGAGTAATTCTGCCTGTCCCAACTTGAAGGGAGGGCTAAACTTCCTCAGCCCCACTCCCAGAAGGAGATCTTGGCAGGATCCCACTGTTTTAGGTCTCAAAGAGTCTGAGCTCCTCACCTGCGAATGGGCAGCCATGCATGAAGGAGCAGAGCTCTGGTGTGCAGGGGGAGAAAGGGAATGTAGGGGACTGCTGGGAGCCATTCATCCCAAACTTTAGCTGTCTCTGCCTGACTAATGATAACTAAGGGACGGAGTCTAATCTGAAATGTGCACTGGTGTGTGTCTTGAAAAATACACTACAAGGAAGGAGTGCATTTATCAATATATTCCTTACTGTTCGCCCTACATTTGGTCCATGTCCAGCTTACTTTGTGGAAATATCTAACTAATAAAGATCTGAATATAATTAGCCTGGAATTAGTGAAATAGTTACAAAGCAAGGGGACCAGTTAATGGTCTGGTTTACTGATTTATCTTCCTGCATAATCAATTCTGAGCTCTTCTTATTAACAAAGTGTTCACTCGTAATCAGTAATAACTAGTGCCAGCAGTACAGTAGTCGAAAAACTATTTTGCAGGCAAAAATAAGCTGTAAACATAAGAAATATTATAGCACTTTGATGTAAATAAAATTTTCCCTTAATAATTGATTAGTGGATGATGAGAGAAACACACCTTACACATTAAATATTATGACTGACATAGCAGTTAAATTCACTTGTGTCAAGTGAATATATCACATATATCACTTATTTTTTCAGACAGTTAGTATCTTCAGAAAGAACTTTCTGTGAGCCAAAATAATTAATAATCCTCTTTGAAGCATTTTAGCACATTCTTTAACAGCAAAGGAAACTCTCAAAGTACAATTATGTGTATTTCTATATGTGTGTCTCAGTTTAGCTTTATGTAAAAATTCAGATGTCTGACAGTCATAGCACCGTAAAATATTTTGTCAGGGACATACTTTGGCAAACATTTTGTCACCCAGAAATTCTGCTGTAAATCTTGGAGAATATTAACACACAGGCTTTATTCTCGAGCCTGGGAGAGTGTCATCCTGACCTCTGTTTATTGCCATTAAACATAGAAGGTTTACTTTGAAGCATTCATTTAAGGAAGTGAGTTATTATTCCTTTGCTTGACCTTAGCCTATGGAGTATATATCATGAGGTTCCATAAGATCATCATGCACAAGAAAATTGGTCTAGCAAAAGATAAATTTTAAAACAATCTTAAAATATTACCAAAAAAAATCAGAATGAGGCACTAATACTTGTGTGCTTATTACCTGTCTGTTAAAATAAGCATCTGTATATGCTGAAAAAATATGTATTTAAAACTTGCCATTTGATATGTAGTAAGCCCTAACACAAGTATCTTGAAACAAATCTTGCTGCTGAAGTTAACGTTATGTGAGATATTGCTTATATTTATTACTGGGAAAACATTATTTTGAAAAGCATATAAAAAAATAGTTTTCAAGCTGTTTCCTTAATGAACTGGAAATAGTAACCCTGTCAAATGTAATACAAAAATAGTGTTATAAGCCTATGGCATCTATTTATTACTGGAGAACAAAAGCCTTCATCCATTTCCTTTAGAGAATGACATTTTTGTAATTCGCTGCCCATTTCATTTGTTCTAAAAGGACTTCTTAGGTTGACAAATATCCCACAGAAATGGCTTCTGATGCTTGATAGGATAATGTGCAGCCCCTTAGGACAAGGGCAAAGGCAGCAAACTTATCATCCTTTAGTTTAGCTTAGTATGGGTCAGTAACAGCGCCAGGGGTGACAGAAGATGTTAAAGTGTGGGAAGCAAGAACTAAGAGCTGTAGGAGGGTAGTTTTTATAGTTTATCCTTTCTTTCACCATGATGCTGCAGAGACAGCTTGAATCACATTGTTGATTTGGTTCACTGCACGCCACACTAACTGCTCCAGTAGGAGGGAAAAAACACTTACGGGTCATTTTCCCCAATAGTGTGTGACATTTCAGCACTTATCCTATAGGAGGAGGAAACACATGCTTAATATTTTAGCTTGAAGTTCATATTTTAAAGATGCGTTACCACACTTGGAGGTCTTCTGTGATAAATTTGGAGATTATTGTAGTATTACCAATGTGAGGATTTTGGAGGAGAAAGTGTTCTGCATGTCTAATTGTCTTCTACTTTTTGTTCCAATTTTTTTTTTTCCCAGCAAGGCAGGGTAAGAATGAACATTTGACTCCTGTGGAGTGTACATTTAAAAACAACAAGCTAAACTTCAAAACCATGATGATGGCTTTCATTCATCAAGAGCTGAAATCCATCTTGGAAGTGTCATTTTAGAAATGTGTTTAACAGAGTTAGGTCTTCCTCAATGGTGGATGATTGCTTCTCAGTCATGGATCTGGTAAACTTTGTGCTGATCTAGCAAGACATTCCATGCAATGATTTTCTGCTAAAGCCAATAGTAGTGACTGAACATAATGAGCCAAATCATGTCCTCTTTCTAAAACTTGCAGCTAGTCTTACACTAACTTGCCTGCTTGCCCCTGCAAAATACTTTCCTGCTGTCACGTTTCTTAGTTTCTATTCGGCAAATTGAAATAATAAAAATCATAATTTTATTCCTGATTAAAAGAAGAGTCTTCACAAACTATATCCAAATGCAATTATATTTATGAGAAAAATCTCATAATAATACTCCTGTAAATCGATTCTGATTGCATTGGATGAGGTAGTATAAAGTGCCATGAACCCAAATGTCATGAGTTCAAACCAGATTTTTGTGCTCTGGTTTGCAGACATTAGATGAAAGCCAGACTCAGCCAGTTTACTCACCAGGTCAAATGTAGTTGGCTAAAATGAAAAAAAAAAAAAAAAAAAGAGAAAGAAAGGATGACTGTAACTAACCCTAACAAACATTTGACATCTTTGGAGCTTTTCTCCAGTATAATTTTTTTCAATTACCTCTCCAGATTTTTTCAGAGATAATTTGACCCATAGGAGGATTCAGACTCCTGTCAAAATATCTGCAGCTCTTCCTGGAGGGGTGGGGCTTGAGGTGCTCTCTAATTAAATATAGTTCTGGTTTGTGAGTATCGAGAGTACCACTGATAGTGAGATGTAGGTTTCTAAATCACAAGCCAATTTCTGAAGATTTATATTAACTCTTTTATTTTTTCAATGGCTTTTTGCTGAAGGGAAGAAGTTTTGAGAACAGGCATTGGAGTGGGGGGAACCTGATCTTTAATTTTTTTCACAGAATTTCTGCTGTTGTGAAGCAAAATTGAGGCAACTCTGTAACCCATGCAGCCAAGGTTCAGACTATGGATTTGTGAATACTTTGTACAATTGTAATAAACCTTTCATAAGAGCAACAAACCATTTTTATATTTCTACTGCAAGAAATCTATTTCTTCAAAAGGTCTGCCAATAACCATTCTGTAAGCACTACCCTCGAGTACAGCTTGCAAACGCTCCTTGCCTGCACCAGACACACCCACTACATATTAATTACAGAAGCTGTCTTTGCTGCAGCACCCTTTCTGGTTGGATCAGACTGTTTTACAAAGAAAGTGGAATAATTTGTTGGTGTAATGTATGATCTGAATTAATGTATTTTTAAGAATCAAATTATCCTGATGTGAGAGCCTCTAAAGGGACTGATATAGTGGAGAAGGACTGAAAGTTTTGACATGGTTTAATGAGCTGTATGCTAACTCCACCTGAGTAATTAACAGGCTTGACAGTCCTTTTGAACAGTGATATTCTCTGTAAGGATGTTTAATGCTCTAAGTATCAGCAGTGCAAAAGCCAAGACAGAGGCAGATTTGACTAGGGATTTTTTTGTCAAAGGAGTTTTGACTACTTTTTTTTCACTTTATGAATGATTAAGGCCAATACTTTCAGAAGCAGTAGCTAATTTTTCAGTAATTCTGTTTTTGAGTGTGCAGTTACATGTTGCTTTCTCACAAGTCGTAGAGATATCATCTTCCCATTCCTTAAATATGAAAATATGGATGCAAAGTGACCCCATCTAACACAACCATGTGCAAACACTCTTCTGTGAGTAAAAGATAAATGATTCTGTGGTAAGCAATTTCAATACACTCTTTGCTGCAATTGTTAATATGTGCTAACATGCATATCATCTTATAAATCATTCTTTCAGAATAAAAAGAAATTGTTTTCTACCCAGAAACAATGAGACGATAATATGATTAAATGCAGAAGCCTAAGCACTATTAAATTTTTTTTCTCAACCAAAGCAATACCCTGAAATGGCAGAGCACAAATAATGTAGGGAAATTGCAAACATATTCTAAACTTGGACAGACCATTAACAACTGACCAATGTCAAAGACCAGATCCCTCAAAACTGCCCATCTTCCAGGCAGTGTTGATTTCACCAGTTCTTTTCCATGACAGTGAAAGGAGAGGTGAAAAAAGGTGAAGCCTTTCAACTGCATAAGATGTAGACACGAACATTAAAAAGTGCCTTTTTTTTCCTAGACTTTTTCTTATTTTTCTCTTTTTCCTTGATTTTTGTAATCTGAAATTCTTGAATAGTTGTATCATATAACATGTAAATCTGTACACATTGATGGCTGTAAGTTTTCTGCTTAACAGATTTTACTCCTTACTATGCCTGTCACTGGTTTAAGCAATCTGTGTGTAATTGATTTCTTCAGTAAAACAGATAACATTTGCTTAAAGCTCCTCTGATGGCTTTACAGCCTCTACATTAGCAACAGCACTTCCATTTCCACTGGCATTCTGGCAAAATATAATTATTATATATCCATCACAGACAAAAAGGCAAAAAAAGTATCAGAGAGAGTCAGTGCTGCATTTTCCCTGAGTTCAGCACTGCCCCTTAAGCATCAGATTGTTCAGCTCTTACTGTGGTCACACTAAATGGCTGCTAATGCTGTCTCTCTCCCTGGCCCCATGCCATATAGTTTTCTATTTACTGATTTAATATCAGAACCAATGATATTTGTGACTCAGAAACAAATAGGTCTTTAATTGCCTTGCAGGTAAATTGACATATTTTTAACTTCAGCAAAAACTTCTCTCTAGCCATAAATAAATAAGGAAAACGACTTATTTTGTACAGTATAAAATAATGACTTTTATATGTTCTACTTCAGATAATTAAGCAAAACAAAATATAAAACCAACTCTCAGGACTTTTTTTTTTTTTTGCCTGGAAAGGACATAAAAAAGGGAAAATAGGACAGATGCATGGAGAAACTTAATTGTAGCATACAGAGAACACTCAAGGGACTGCAATGTGGCCTCTCTCCTCTTTTCTCCAGTGTTCTGTGGATTGCAATTAAGCATCAGAGTACTGGACAGTGGATGTTTCCAACTGAGAAAGGAAAGGCTGCACACTTGAATTTTTAAGTGGTATTATTATTATTTCCACGGCAATCACTGCAGTTTTCTAAAACAATTAACTTCCTCGCTTTAGCACACATGAAGAAATAATACTCCCAGTTTCCAAGGATAAGCAGACATGTTTGAGGGATTTCAGCCACAAGAGAGGACAGGTTGAAACAGACAGTGCACAAACTGCATTCTCGTTGCTTGCAATGTACTGGATCTCAAAAAAACAAAAAGTGGATTTTTCTCTCTCTCCCTTGAAAATCAGAAGTGAGAGAAAGCCTTCCTGTCTGATCCTCTTTCTGACCCTAAGCAACAAACATATGAGTGATGAGTGAAGGTCATTCTCATCAGGCACAGAATAAAAAGCTCTTGAAAACTAATACTGCTCCATCTGAGCTGAATCAAGGAAAGGACAGAAATGCATGCTCAACTTGGGCACACTCCTCCTGGGTATAAATGATTTTCTGGATTGGTGCCAGAGTGTTCAACACCTTACAAGATCTGTCCTCAGGTGAATATCCAGAGGTGATCACCTGAAAATGAATTCTGCTGTATAGCCTACTGCCAGCATCTTGGCATGTTCCTGCTGCTGGGTGCCCCCAGATAAGGTCCCCCCTGTCACCCTGGGTGTGTGCACACAGGGCAGTGCTCAAGGCAGGTAGGAGGTAGCTGCTCTCTCTGTGTGTATGCTATACCAAAAATAAATGTTTGCAGCTCGGGGAGTATAAAAAAATACCTTCACCTCTCCCCCTGCTTTTTTTTTTTTTTTTTTTTAATTTGAGCTTTTTCATCTTGTATATGTTTTAATTGAGAGAAAATTGCATGCTGAAAGCTCAAAAAGTGATGATTTACTAAATCCATGATGTTAGGGGAGAGTGAGGTTTCCGAGTAAGCTAAATAAATCAGATATGCAGAATGTTAAAACAAAAAAAAAAATGGTGTGTTTCACACTGATGTGGCAAAACCAGAATTAAAATTTAGTTCCCAGCTGGGATCTGACTCTCGCGTGTGTCTTGTAGATGCACTTTAAAGAAGAGCTACATTCCATTTTCACAGAACAAATATGATCTGATAAAAGCACTGGGAAAAGTCACTGAGTTGGGAAGTGAAGGATAGAGCTAGTTCTGCACATAATATTTTAGGTTTTGTTTCTTGCTTAATTATTTATCTGTTCATTCACAAAACTATAGACAAAGATCTATGCTTGTTAAAACATTAATACTTCTATTTTAAATAGTAAATTGTTCTTGTCTTTCACTGAAAGATGGCTGATGTGGTTTGGTGTGATACAATTTTACATCCCAAATAGCTTCTCAGGGAAATGTTATAGGCTGGTTTGAAATGACAGTACTGAGGGTGTTTTTTTCCCCTTCAGCTTGCAGAAGGTGCTAAAACAGTGATCCTCAGCTGTGAGGATCTCAAAACCTCTTGCTCAGAATTAAGATTCATGGCAGTTTAGTGAGAGGAGAAAAGATCTCTGTGTGAGAGGCAGCTGATATTTTTCTCCCACCATAAATCTTGATTTCAAAACTCTGATTTCAGAAGTGGGAAAACTGAAGCCCAAAGAGCTTAAGGGGAAAACTTAAAAGCACTTATTTGGCCTAGATTCAACAGTGTTAAACTAGCTTAGATACTTGGGCACCTGAATACCACCAACTCTCAAAGACTTTCATATTACAAGCTCTGAAAAATTAGAATATGCAGATTTGATCATATTGCCCCTTTGGCAAGCAGGATTCAGGCTTCAAGTATGTGAGGGGGAGAAGATGGCCAAGATCTGATTTGAATGCATCTATGTAACTAAAGATGCATTTAAAAACTGATTTAATTATATCAGTTAAAAAACCTGGCACATTCACTCTTAATTCATCTTGCTTCTATTGATTTAGCAAGAAGCTGTGGTTTAGTGTGGAACCTGCTGTTCGGCCTGGAACTTGCCTGACTTCTCCCTGATTTTTAATAGATATCAGAAATGGTGTCTCCTGGACCACAGGTGTTGCCCAAGGAGCCAGGCAAGGCTTCCCTCTGCCTCCTCCTTCTGCCTGAAATGTAAGAGGTGCTGGACTTGCCATCCCTCTATGGTTATGTCAGCAGTCCTGACATAGCAGCAGGCAATGTAGTGATTTTCTTTCTCTACAGCAAAGGAAAGAAAATAGAGAGCATTTATTACAAACCTGACAAATCAGATGTCACTATTGCTGCTGCCAAAGCATGACCAAAATATACACTTACAAAAAAAAAAGGTACATATACTGCTTGGAGGTTACCAAGCCACACCACAGAGTAATACAGTTACTTTGGATAGCATGTGGTCCTTTTTTGGTTTGGCCCTGGCACGTTTCTTCACATGACACTCACTTGCCTGCCTTGGGACTATCCAGGAGCAGCATCCCCAAATCAACAAAATGCTGCAGCTGGGAGCCCTCTGGGATAAAAATGTAGACAGGCCCTGTCTAACCTCTGTCACAGGTTTCTCATCCTTGCTCTGCATGCTTTCAAGGGTGTGAGTAGAAAGTGTGAATACTAGTGATCAGTTGTTGAGGATAGACTGTAGTCTACATCGCCCACCATAAAGTAAAAATTGCCCATCTGTTTAGAGTGAGGACAGAATTGAGGTATGACATCCAAAAGTAACCTGGCACTATGATTGCAGACACAAATTTTACACTGCTTGAAGCAGTTTTATTCTCCCCTTTAAAAGACTCCCTAGGCTGGAACAATCAGTGTGTACTTTAATCCACAGAGACAGTTTTGTAATGGATAGCTGCTATCACGTTTTTTACTCTTATCCATTAATGGCTTGCACAAATTAGAGCTGAGGAAAGACATTCTGTGTATGTTAACTTGCACCTGATTCTCACTGCTAAAGAAACACCTTTAATAGCATTTGTGGAGCTAAGCTGTCTCACTGCCTCTGGCTCCCTGCACCAGCAAGAGCTGTCGCTTTCCTACTCAAAGACAGGGAAAGAGGCAAAAATAGACATGACAGCTTCTTTAAAGGACACTTCAAATATGTCTAAGATCATATTCTACATTTTGATGGAGTTTTCTTGATTTTAAAAAACTGCTAATATTCCAAGGCTTCAGTATTTAATTGCTGATTTCTTTCATTAGCCTAGATTTTCTCCAGAAACAGATATTTAACCTCTTTGTCCTCACTGAGAGATCCAAAAAATTTCTTTTCTCAGGTCTAACTTTATTGGTCCATGCAAAAGTCAAAAATGCAGATACTAATATTCAAGCTTAGTTCTTCCAATGGGTCTGTAGAGAGTGAGCAATTGCTCGTGGAGGACCAGGGCAGTAAATAAAAGTTCTGAAAGTCTGAACACTGTGTGGCTTATTTCCTTCTTGGAACTACACCTGAGAGTTTCCATGAGATACCACAACTAGTAATGAATATTTTACCCCTCTCTACTAATTTTTAGGATAATCTCAGGTGTCTCTTCTCTCTTTCATCTCCTTTCTTCTTTTCAGAAATTAAAAGAGAAAATGGAGGGCTATTTGTTGTTCTCATACCTAACTGGTAGAAAAAAAATATATAGCAGAATCATTAGGAAGAAATTTTATTTATTTTAGTTTTTTAGAAGAGAAAAATGTCTGGTACCTTTATCCTGTTTAATTTTTAAATGTAGCAAGGAACTTTTTATTTGTTATGTATTTCCCTGGGCAAGCTCTGAGAAATGCCTGTAATACTAGAAAGAGTTCTTAATGTTTTCCTGTCCTCCCTTGTATCACAAGCCTTATTACCATCACTCACTTTTCAATTCTTCTTACCTGTTCCATCATGTTTTCACAAAGCAGGGACTGACATCTACTATGGGGGGGGTTTTTTGGTGTCTCGTCAAATTTAGCACTTAGCCTTCGTAAGAAAAGAATATTAATATTCAATAACAATGACACAAGTTTGAAGTTTGGCAGTTCATCAACTTTTGAATTATTCCCATGGGGAGAGAAAAAAAACACAGCTAAGTTTTTTTTTTTTCTTACGTTGTTCAGAGAAGTTAAGGGCATGAGGATTAGTTTTTACTCTTGTCATAAATCCAAAATGGCTGCAAGAATTTTGCTCAAACTTTTTAAAAAATCACTTTGGGAACAAGTCAAAGTGTGCTTTTTAATAGTAACCATGTAATTTACTGTAAAGAGGCTGACAAGTGAATTGAGAAGTGGAATTAAATTTAAAAATGTGTTTGAGTGTGCTATCCTTCTCTGCAATGGCAGGAAATTTTTTCATAGCGTATGTCCAATCTTTCACTTAAAAAGGCAACTAGTGTCGAACCTGCTATTTTCTTGATGAATGAAAACAGTTTTCTGCTGTTGAACTGATAATAGGCTTTTATTATACTAACATGAAGACATCTTCACCAAATCTATCAAGAATCCGGTAGGCAAGTAAAGTATACAAGCTATCTACTGGCACTTTTCCCAGGAAACTGATTTATCTTTTCATCAACAAATAGCTACTGCTACTGCTTAATCGGGCAATATTTGTGAGATGTCATTTTAATGGGGGCATATTTGGTCAATGTCAAGTGACTTAAGTGATGTTTTAAGTAAGCAATTCCACACTGATTCCCACTGATCACTAAAATAGTGAGATATTTCAGCTTTGGCATTTCAGGATGGAAACTAATATTAAAGTGTAACATGGATTCAGCCATGCACTGGTGCTCCAGTACTTAGTAGGCTATACAGCTTTTACCTTCTGTAAAACTAGGGGAAAAAAATGTCTTATGTTCCATAACTGCAAAAAAGTGATTAAATCATCAAGGCTGGTTAGAACACCTCTCTAAATCTACTAAATCTAATTAAAATTGATGAGAAACTTTCCTAGGTAACTGTATCATACTGAACTGATCACGCTGGCCACAGACATGACTTCACCAAGTAGAGGCTTTTACAGCCGCTTTTTTGTGCAGAATGAAGTGTAAATTACCTCATTCTTATTTACCTGGGAAAAGCAAAACAGGAAATAAACCTTAGGATGTGTGCTAAGGACTTGTAAGACAACACTCCCTCGCACAGAGGGAGAATTCAGGCTGTTGCAAACTCCTCAAAGCCATGTTCAACAGTACCACTTTAAGTCTTTCTGCAACAGGCTTTACATCCCATGACACATTTCGGTTTCTAGTTGATACTGAAAGAGTTAAGGTTGCTGTAAGGATCTTTCATGAATTTCTCTAAGACTTTGATTTCACAAAGAATCAAGACTTTTTTTATAAGCACCTCCTTAAAAGCTAAACTCATAAACTTAACCACGCCACTGAAAAATTTCAGGAAGCTGTTTATGCAAGGAGTTAGGATTACACATAAAACTGTGACATGTAGACATTGCTTTTTACAAGAATACATAGATGTATGTTATTATTTGATAAAGAATATACATAATTAAAATATACTGGTTGTTTTCTGGTTTTTAAGATTTCTCTTAAGGCAGCAGTATTCTACAAAGGTGCCATCAAGAACAATAAATGTTATTAAATAATTCTATAAAATTTATGACATACATTATCTCAGTAGAATATTTCATGCTTTGTGTTTTCTGTGCTTCTTATACTCTAAGGTGCACTTGTTAAGATAAATGAAGCCTAATTTTCTAAGGCTAATGTCACTAGTGTATTTTCCATTGTGACAATAGAACTAGTAACACAAACAAAAATATTGTTGAACATCAAATCATGAGGCAGAATCCTAATGCTGTGAGCTCACACAGTAAGATACATGATAGAAATGTAATGCCACAGAAACTGTGAAAATATTGAAAAAAAACCCAAATCTTAACCTCATCATATTATGTTCAAACTTCCTGAGAAGACGCTGTGAAAGTAAAAAGGCCTTCTATGACACTAAAACTGATGTTCCTTTTAAGGCCCTTTGTTAGTGTTACTGTGTGCAGGAAAACATCTTGACCATACATGATAATCAAGACCATAGTATTCCAATTGAATGTTTTGCATAGGAAGATGTGTATTTTGCATATACATATTGAATGAGCTGCAGTATAAACAAATATGGTTTTTTTTAATGCAACTTTCCTGGATAAGAAGAGTTGGTTTCATAGCCTAAAGCTATGAAACAGGGTCCTTTTGTCCTGTTTTTTAAGACTGCAGCTTGCCTGTTGCTGCATTTTCTTGATTTCTGTTGTTTTTAATATTTTTTTTTTAAATCCTGAGGAGAGTGGAAGAATTTTGGTTTTTCTGATGTTTAACTGCCAACCAACCAGTTTCACTTTGATCCCTGGGAAAATCATGGACCAAGTTCTCTTTGAAGACTTTTCTAGGCCCACAAATGAGAAGGTGGAGACTGAGAAAAGTCTACACAGATTTACCAAGGGTAAAATGCTTCTGGCTTCCCTGATTGCCTTCTAAAATGAAATGTCTGATGACAAAAAAGGAATGGGTGCCATCTGCCTTCACTCTACCAAAGCTTTCACCATAGTATTCCACTGCATCCTTGTATCCAAACTGGGACATTCTGGTCTTGAATAAACTGTAAGGTGCATGAAAAGCATTGTGTACTGACAGGATACCAGTGCACATGTGGAATTCCTTGGGGGTTTGTCCCAGGACTGTGCTGTTTCAAGTCTTTATCATGGAATTTCCCTCGCCGTGAGGATGAGTACTGAGATTCTCCAGGCTGCCTGGAGAAGTTGTGAGATCTCTGCCTTTGAAGCTTTTTGAAATCCAAAGGGAAAAAAGGTATTGACCATCTTGTTGACTATGTTTTGAGGAGTGAGGCAGACATAGTGACCTCTCAAGGTCTCTTTCAGAATGTTCTGCTCAATGCTTCTAAGGATTATGGATTTATCATCTTTGGTCCTGATGTTTTGGGTGTTGGTTTTCATTTTTTACACGTTTACATGTTTTATGTTTTTCCTCTAATGAGCTGAGATGAAAATAGTGTCCTCTAGCAGTAAATACCTACCTGGGACAAGCTTTTTCTCTTGAATGACTCTAAGAATACAATCTTAATTACTGTGAACTATATATGAAAAAAGAATCATATTTGGGAAGTAAAATAAGATTCTAACTCCATGCTTAAGACCTCACCTCTTACATTTCTATAACACTCAGACCTGTGTCATATTTATATGCCCAGTACCAGCCTGATCAAAAGTGCAAGGTGTGAGTTCATACATCTAATTTCTAGGCCAGGTTGACAGGGAACATTGGGATTTCCCTTTTAGCCTTTCCTTACTGTGCAGAAGCAATTAACTCATTGGGATTATCTGTGCATTAACATCTATCAAATTCTCTACTATCACATGGAACTAGGATATTGATTTCTTAACTCCCACCCTTCTGTGGAAATTTATTATTTTTGGTCTTGGCTCATTTAAGTAGAAGAAAAAAAGTCACCTACTTCTCCCCACTGACTGTGCTGGGGAATTTAGGTATGCTCTTACTAATGAGGATTGGTATACTGGGTGCTTCAAAATTAGATTCAAGTTAAGTGCCTAACCTGAGTGAACTTGATCCTACCCTCAGTCATTAATGGATTATAATGATATTCATTTTACAAAATAGCTCACTTAGAATGGGTGTTAGCAAATTCTGTTTGAAATTTTCAAAAGCAGCAAAAGTTACTTGGATGACTGCTGTTATTCATTTAAATGAACTTGTAGGAAGCTGTAAGAAAATACTCTTCAGGACAGAGGGCATCATTCTTCTGTTTCTACAGTGCCTTGGCAGAGCAGTCCTAATCTGTGACCAGGCCTTCTGCATGTTCCCTGCAATATGTGTAGTACTAAAACTCATAGTAAAAATAAGATGATAAATCTGTTCATTAGTGAAGGATATATTTCCTCATATTAACTAGCCAGGCAGAGAGAAAAAAGGAGACAAGCAGAGACAAGTTTTAGGTCATTAACTTAGTTTTATATTCAGATCATTTAACATTATATTTTCTGTAGTTTACAATTTGAAAAATTGAACAGGTTAATTTTGTGTCTGAGGGGCTACCCTCATCTTCCATATACTTGAAACATACCTTTAAGTAAAATATGACTTGAAAAGCTAACTTAAAGAACAAAGACATTAAAATACATGACACTGAGAAGTCAGGAAATTGCAAACAGTTGTCAAAGCAAGCATTCCTCTGCATGTCTAAGAGTATTCTCTCTCATTAAATGCTTGATTTAAACAACAGCATTTTAAAACACTCCCTTTATTAGTGCACAGATTGGATATTGGCCATTGAAATAAAGTGACTTTTTTTTCCTGTGGTTCTTTAATAATTTTCTCTTGTATCTTTTGCTCACAATTCTCCTGCCCAAGACAATGGAAGTCAGCTTAAGTCTTTCCAGGGCATCAGACCCTTTCCCAAGTGAGATAGGTGGTTGCCCAGAAAATGAGAGAATAGACACATGCCAGCTGTAAGTCAAGGGAAGAGAGAGGTGAATGAGCTTGTTATTTCTTGGGATTTTCTGCATAAATGATTCTCAGCATAACACAGGTACTCTGGAGCCAGCATGTCATTATCATGGACCCGTTTGGTGCTCACTGGTAATGGCTGTGATCATCAATCCCATCAGTGCACATAGAGGTCTCAATGGCATTCCATTTCAATTTATTAGTAGTTAATGAACACCTATATTAGGCTCATAATGCACTTTGTTTAAAACCTGCTTAAAAGGGTTTGCTGTGAAATTTAGCGCCAGCCAAGCTCTGTGACTCAAATCAGTTCTCAGCTTCCTACAAGGTTTGTCTCAGAAAGTGAAATTTTATTGCCTGCAAGATCACTGCTAGGAGACAGAGACAGAGACAGGGGACTTAGAGCTTTCGGCCTGGAGACAATGAAAAGCTCACTCGCAATGTTCTACAGCTTCTGGGCTCCTTCTGCCTTCATCCTCTTCCTGCCTGTTCAGCCAGAGGCAACCAGCTCTGGGCAGAGCTTTGGCTTGTAATGAGAGTTAGGTGAGGGAGCTGTTTTCCAAGAGCAGGGACCAGAAGGAGCTTGGTTTCATGCCAGTGGTTCTCCCAGGTATGACTGAGGATCCAGCTGCTGTTGCTCACTCAGTATCTGGTCCAGCTCTTGCCAATGGCCTCGCTGTCATAGGAGTCAGGCTATCACTGACAGAGCCAGGAGATACTGCCTCCAGAGGGGAAAGCGGCTCCTAACAAAGGACATACCTGACTCATAAAAGGCTTTTCCTCACAGAGCGCAAACATCTCACCAGTCAGCTGGTTAGTGTGACTTTGCATTTGACACTGGGAGTACAGGGGCTTTCTTATCTCCAGGGAAAGAGATAAGAAAGTTCCTACCTGCTCCTTTCGTTTTCCTTTCTACATTCCAGTTTGTTATATTTGGCGCTCTTCATTCATTCCTAGCTGTTGTTAACTATTAATTGTGCTTCAGCATAATGACTAAACTCTTGCATGGAAATCCTCCTTTCCCCTTGAGATACTACTGCCTTATATGTCTCCACAAAACAATAAAACATAATAAAAAATTTTTTTTTGAAAATTTTTTCTATGTGCCCTTTTTACCAGCCTGGTTTCACTTTGCTGGGTTTCGTCCCTTTAGTTTTCCATAACTGTCAGTTTGCCCCCTGCTCCACCCTTTTCACTGTTTCCTCCTTTATTCTCAGTTTTATGTTTAACATATCATTAGTTAATATTGTGTTCAACTTCTTTTACCACAGTTGCTGGAGTATTTAATTTTGTGGTTCAACACACATTTTTTTTTTTCAAATTCCTCTCACTTAAAAATACTTTTTCTCAATTCTTTTTGGGTTATCACTCAAGCCACGTGAATCATTCCTTTTCCCACCCTTCAGTAAAATGCAAACTGCTCCTCAATGCCTTTGAGAACCTTTACAATCCTTACTCCTGAGTTGTTATCCTGTATCTCCCATCCTCTTTGCTATGCCACCATCATTATCCCTTCTTTGCATTTCCACCATTGTTGGGCTTTGCGCCTTCTTACACCATGGAGTAACATCTCACAGCTGATCCAGAAGGCTGTGACTACCTTCAGATTCTATATCTTTTGTAATACTTACCAAAAGGCTTTGGGATCAATACTAAGAGAAGAGTAATTTGAATTTTGCTGGGAAATAGTAGGGGAGGGTACAGCATTGTTCTCTTTTTATTCTGCTTGGCACAAATATCCCCTCGCAAGGAGTACACGTTGTTGAGAAGATCATGTCTCCACCACACCTCTGAACAGCACCTACCACATTGTTGGTGCCAATGGAATACAATAACAACAATAATAATAACCCCTACCCAGAAAACCTCATTAAGGACCTCAGGTATCCCTTGAGTTACGTATTGATCCATGTAAAGGATTGCTGTGTCATGCACTTACATGAAAGGCCAAATTTAAATCCCCCAAAAAGCCACAGAAGAGCTCACATTACAGCTCCACAAAGAAGCTTGATTAAATGTGAATTTGGTTCAAGGTCTGAAGTGTACATATTAAAACTCCTGAGGATCTTTTAATCAAAACTTGGACCCTTTTGCGTGGTTAAATCTCTGATTTTTGTTAGGTGATATTGACACGGATTGTTTGCTGATGCATTGTGATTTAATGCAATGTGACCGTAATCCCTGCATGCAAATGATTAATTACAAAATGTATTTGATTTTTTAAAGGATTTATCACATTTCCTCGACTTCTGCTTCTGTTTAGATTGCAGTCTAAAAGTCCCATGCTTTTAATTTTTTAAATTTCATTTGAGTTATGTCAGAAGATGTAATAATTCACAAGCTATTTAGCTTTTGGATTAAAACAGGTAATTGTTGTTTATAAAATATTATGTCTTCAAGTCTATAGCAACTTTAAACATTTCTGTATTTGCTTCAAGGCATGAGGAGACAGTGACACAGCTCATTTCCTCTGCTGAGCCCTCTTTGCTGCCTTGTACAACACTTATTTCAAAGCACGCCACAGCTTAGAACTGTCGTGATCCCCATTAATATAAAATCATTGACCTCTGCTCCTGCTGGTGCGACTAAATTACATTCTGCTGCTCAGCAGCAGCCGCACATGGGGCCAGCTCTTTTAGTCATGGGCAGGTGCCTTGATGTCAGCGCTGCCCCTCCTACGCTCAGGGTTTTCCTTTAATGAGGATTATGCACCTTCAAAGATTGAGGAAACCCACTCCCAGAATGGCAGCGTTTCTAAGGGCATCTGGTCTTACCACACAGTAACTCTGTGTTGTAGGAAACTGTGGAGTGGTGCTCTGTTTTCCCCCTCACAGTGAGGAACTGTGAGAGTTCATGATTTTGTAGCTGTGTTCTCCCTCAACCAACAAACCCAGGACACTGTGAACAGAAATATCACATTTTTATGAAGCCCTCTAATGTAGTGTTAAAAGAGTATCCTATATCGTGTCAAAACCTGGGTGGGATTCCTTCCCCCTCTCCTTGCCTTTCAGTTCATGCTGCTCAAAAATAAACTGCACGTAGCGCAGTTTTATAGTCTGCACATTATTGTGTGCTCTTACAAAAAAAAAAAAAAAAGAAAAGAAAAAAAGATTTTATAGGATTGATTAGGATTGATACAGCTTCTGAATGTGGTCAGCTTTTCTCACTGTGTGGTCTTTCTTGATCTTTTTCCCCTGACCCTTTTTACCCACCCCCATCCCCTTGAGACACTGTGCTTTGTGAGCCATGGTGCATTTTTGCCTGTAAGCAATGTACTCTACAAATGGGTCTGAGCAGCAAGTTTCTATACCAATCTTCCTAAACATAATGTTCTTCAACGAGGAAATATTTTATGTCCTGGTCTTGCAATGAGTTACATATTGTTAGACTTTGGCACCAGTCAGAGAGACTAAATCCTGATGATGTCTAGAATAACTCCTTAACTACCACAGAAATTGCCAGTGCACTAATTTTGTGTTCAGGCCCACCAAGCAGTATTCATCACATTAAGATTGAGATGATGTCAAAGTGAATTAGCAATGATCATCTCCATCTTGATAGTAGTCAAATTCTTATAGATCTCATCATGTAAAAATAAGTACCAGAGGAATTTGAAACAAAAAGTTTTTATATGGGAAAACCAGAAAATATTCTATGGAATGTGTTCAGATACATATTTCTTTTATTTTAGGGTATCTCTGTATCAAGGACTTAATATCATTGCTCTCTTTGGTAGATATCACTATTTTTTCATACTTCAGGCTACTTTATGATTTTATGCTATTTTAATTTTACAATTAATATAAATCTGATTCTATTTGTTATTTTTGGAAATCTGATGGGTGTGTGTATTCTCTATTCAAAGCAATCACATAATAATAAGTGTTGTTGACTACAATAACCACATGATGTATGTTTTTTGTTGTATTCTCCTTTTGCTCCCAGTGAAAGTTAATGTTGACCAAATATGACCTGGAAAGCAAAGCTGAAGGTTTAGAAATTTCTTTTAGTGGGTACCCATCACCAAATTGCAGATAAATCTTTGTAATGGGAAGGAACAATTCCTTTTTTTTTTTTCTTTTGTGTGCATGGGTGAGAGGGGGAGCAGGAGGTTTTTAATTGTGTTTTGTTCCTTATGAAAGGTAACATCTGGATTAACAACTTGCTTCTGAAAGCTGATACCCAAACAGAGAGCTTTCTTTACTGAGAGATGTCCTAACCCCAGTCACACGACTGCTAATTTGGCTTTTCTCTTAATCTCTGCAGAACTTGCTGAACAGAAGCAAAACTATGTGCATGCTAATAGCTCACTTTCTACACGCTCCCCTCTCTCCCTCGGAGTGTCTGGTGTGCAAAGCCGAGCTGGAACAAAGATACACTAATTATTCTCCATTAATTTGTCTGCTTGAATGGTCCTAAATACCAGAGTGATTAATTAGCGCAAAGCAGCCAGGGCAGGATGTCACACCCTTCTCTGTGTTTAAGTGTCGGCAAGGTTGTGCTCAAGTGTTGACAACAGCATATCTTTAATTTTCTCCAAGAAGAAAAGTTTAGTCAGTACAATTAATTTGAGTTTGGCTAGCTTGCAGGAATAAATGTAATGTGGAATAATATGACTGCTGATCAGACAATTTTTTGCATTCTTAGGATACCGTACAACTTTTTGGCGCCTCAGTTATTGAATATTGTTTTTCTATAATTGTTTCAAATTGGTTTAATTACTTTTGTGCATTTTGCAGTTAAAAAGTGGATCACAAACCACATAGAAATTATCTTTAATGACTACGCATATGTAAATGTTTTGATACAATGGATGCCTTAAAGAGAGACAACAAATTTCAATTCAATTTCTGAATCTTCTTTATTCAGTGTTTTTTCATGGTGATTTGTCCAAAAATATATGTCAACATCATTTCAAAAATTACTGATTACCTAGTTTGCAGAATCTCATGTAAATTAAGTAAAATAACCTGAAAATGAAATAGAGCTGATTCACTATATTTACCTGAGATCAGCACATGCACTGCACTTTTGTTTTCATATAGAGCTGTTAAAAGAATACTTATTAATACTCTTGTCTAAAATCATCTCCATAATAATGCTAAGATGTATATATACATTTTTGTGGACTCTGAGAATTGCTTGTATTTAGCAAGCATGGTACATAAAAACAAATCATCAGTTGTGGTAGCTCTGGTAATTGTAAAAGTTACTGCATTTGCATGCCCTTGTGTTTTGTTTTGATTTTTTAACCACTTCTTAGAGCATAATTTTTTCCTTGGGGTAGGGGGTACAAATGCAAAAGAAGCCCTAGACATTAGACAGTGCCTGTGACCTTTTAGCAACTACCCTGAGATAACCCCCTAAAGGGGCCATAGCAGAAGCCACAGAGAGAGCTTCATCTCTCCTTGCATTGTCAGTCACTATTGTTTTCCTTGTCAATTAATTCCCCATAATAAATGTTTGGCCATGTTGTGGCTGATACAAGCTGCTTCAAAGTGTGTTACTTTACACAGAAACTGACTCTTTCATTCAGCTCGTTCATTGCTGTGTTTCAGCCATCAATGTATGTTTTACTTCATAAGTGAAATCTTTATTCAGCTATCAGAGTGGACTGAGGTTTTCTTGTTACAATAAAAGTTTGGGGAAGGGTTAAAGTAGATGATGAATATTTGTTTAAATTGACAGAGCTTATGTGTACCAAGGTTTGTGGTAAGATATAAGTGCTATGATGTGTATTGAAATATCCAACTATATTTAAGTCAGCTACCATTATGGCACTTACATTCACGAAAATCACAGACAATTCTGACAAAAACTGTCAGTTTCTGGGTGCCCCTAAGGTCAATAAAAATAAGTAGACAAAGTAAGTAGACAGAATGTGAAGCAGAAGTCTTGGCCATTAAGTACAAATAATGAAACCTTATTTTAAAAAAGAAAAGAACAGGTAATTAAGTAATACCATCCTTTTGATTCTTCTGTGTGTCTTGTATTTTCCTATTTTCTGCATTGCTTAAGTAGAAATATTTTTGCATTAGAATTTTTTGATTGCTCATTTTCCTCTCCAATCAGTGAATGATGCTGAGAAACTCTTATCCCCAGTTCATTGTGTTAATTCCTCTATCCTAAAAATAATCCCCTACATTTCAGCTTCTAGGTCCTTACTGATATTTAGTCACTTGTTAAGCTTGTCTTCCTTCTTCCCAGTAATCTCATTTCCCCATTTCTTCTCTCTTAATAATCACTTGTCCACAAAAGTCAGCACACTGTATGCCTAGTATCTGTGGGTCTCTATAATACACCTTTGTAAAGAGAACAAGTCAGATCAAAACGCTTAGACAGGACATTGGGAATCAGCAGAATTTCAAACTCTTAGATGGTTGGTTTGATCAGAGGAATGTAACCCAAGTATTAAAATACATTCCCCATTCTTATAAGTATTAACATTTAAGGTCTGTCCCAACAGCCTTGTCGTAGGCAGTGTTCTTCACACTCTCCTACTCAATCAAAATAACAGCATCCATCAAGCTGTTGTGAAAATGAATAAGCTGCTTTGTGGGAGAATTATTTCAGTGTACTATTACAGGGCCAATGTGATCCAACTTGGATCTTGAAACCTGTTAACTCTGTAGCTTGTGCCATTGCTCTCAATGGCACTAAACTAAGAAGTTAAGTCTTTTAAATGGCAGTACAAAACTTCAAGTGGCAACAGAATAAGAGGTGAGATGAGCAACAAAACCCTTGCTCATTATTGTCTGTTGGCTCTAAATTATTTTACATGGCAAAGTAGAAAGCAGTTCTAAAATATAATAATTCTCCTAGGATTAATTTTAATCAACAAATTAATTAATTAACTATTAATTACTTGCTTTCTGCCTTCAGATCACATATTAATTATTTGCTTCTTGACTTAATTGTCAAAAGGTTCTAATTCCAAGATATTTGTCCAACAAAGTAAAAGTAAGAAAAGTATCTAAGTATATTCTCAGTGTTTTAATTTAAAGAATTTTGTTGTATTTTTGGTGTACTGGTAGTGTTATTTTAAAGTGAGGAATTAACTCCTGTCACTTTGAAAGGTCAGTACTGATGTCAGTTTATCTGCTATGTCAGTGCTGGTCAAATGAGTTCTCCCTGCATGGTGAGAGCAGATCCAACTGAGCTAGCTATTCCACATCTTCCATGCTTGCACGACATTCTCATTTTTACCTCACTTCCTCTGTATGGCAATCAAGCAAAAAGTCTTTTCTATGCAGAGAAATAGAGGACCAACTTCAGAGGTGGCCAACATACAGATGATGATGAATTTCACTAATATTGCTTTTGTAGTTAAAATTTTGCAAGTTGACTCACTCGTTATTCCCTAGCAATTGATCATAATAATTTAATTAAGACTGTGGTAAATCAGAGGCAAAATGCAGCCATTTCACCAGTGGATATCTGAAGTGCATCCTAACGTTTGGCAGATTAAAAAGTCTTAGACCTCTGTGAGGATTTCTGCAAAGCATGGATGAGACTGGTTAGTCCTTCAGATTGCAGATCAGCCACCACTAAGGAACATGTAAATATCAAGCAGAATTCCAGTGCAAATTGGCACAGCTTCCTTGACTGCAGAGAAACTGCATTGATTAACAATACCTGTCGAGTCCACACATGCATGAGATCTCTGTTTATCACAGCAGGAAGATTTTTTGTATATGTACTTCAATTGCATGAGCTCTGGGGGCTAGGGAAAAAAAAACCCAAACAAACAAAAGCTAAACCTCAACAAGCCTGCCTCAAAAGTTGCCTCTTTTGTTTTATTCAAAGCCAGTCTCAGTGACTACTTGGAATCAGCAGGTGCAGCTGGGACTTGCCTCAAAATTAGGGGCTGAGCCTATTTTTTCCCTTGCGACATTTCCATTAATCTGTTAGCATCAGCGTTTCCTGAAGATCCTAACTAGAAGATAGAGTCCTTTTATGATAAACTAACAGGAAGTTAAAAATAGTCCTTAGAACACACATTTCAGTTTCATAAGGAAATGGGACAAAATTCAGTGTTTCAGCTAATGACTGAAACACAGGCATTCAGAAACTATTCTGCCTTCTTTTTGTTCAGAACCACAAGGACACAATGAGTTACCTTTCCTAAGCAAATGCCAACCCTTATTCTGTAAATGTGTTCAAAATGTTTAGGCTCAATAGCTCAAGGACCACCCTTCAAAGGGTTGAGCCCTTTAGTAAGCATTTCCATTGCCACCCATGAAAATTGCAGGGTTTTATCCCATTATGGAAGAATAGATGTCTAAAAGTGGATATGGAAATTAATTTGATCCCCTCCTTTCTTGAAATTATTTTTTTTTTCACCTGTAGCACCTTAATTTTTCAGCAAGACATAGCTGATTGATGCTGTCGTTGACCTCCCTCCTTCCTCATTTATTCACTACCCGCTGTTTACTAACATTTGTTTTCTGATAACACTTGAAAGATGGAAATTACTTTCAGTCCTATTTCTGGAACAGAGCCTGAAGTGTTCTTAGCTTTATCAGGGGAACATGTGTATTTCTTATTATTCTGAAGGTCTAATTCTGAGCAATTAGGCCAACTAAAATCAAAACACTGTGCTAACAAGCTGTGAAAGGCTGAGGGAGAGAAAGACAATTTCTCCTGGACTTCTGAATATTTGATGCTGTCATTTCTGAAGGGCAGTGGTACCTCTGAAATTCTCCTGTCAATGAAAGGCATTTGTTTGAATTCTTGGTCCAAGAGCTTTATCTCCAAGAAAGAAGAAAAGGTGGTTTTGGTAATATATTAGCCTTTCTGATTATAACGTATCTTCATGTAAAGGAGAGAGAAAGAGATCAATCCCTTTTCCATCCTGTTATTTATGGCATCCACATATCACAAAAGTAATTTGGACAGAATTTGATTCTTATGCAAGGCTACATTAGAGAAATACTAAAAAAAAATCTACCTGGTTCCTGTTACCTATTTGCAATCCTTTTATCCTCCTTTGTCACAAGACAACACTAAATAGACATGATTGCATAAGATATAAATCTCTAAAATATGAAAATTTTAAGTACTCTTTAAGAACCCCCATAAATGATAGGAATTTGCAAACCAGCTGACCTTTTTCTTCAACAATTGATGCATTACAACAATTCAGAGATGTAATTAAGAAAATTACTTTTAATATTGATGCCAAAACTGAGGGCAGGGTAGAAACCCAGGTTTCTAGGACCGCAATGGAGAATGTATACAGAGGAAGAGAGAGCATTTCCATACACAGGCTGACGATGCACAAGACTGGGGCCTAGAATGTCTTCCTGCCAGCTTGGACCACAGCATTAGTCCCATTCCCTCCTGGAGGGAAATTCACAAGTCATTAATATTCGATTGATTGCTGTGCTGGCTCACAGCTTTCTGTAGGACAGCATGGCTGGGCTGAATCTCACGGATGTGGCCATACGTTCTCACAGGTGTACACGTGCACACACACAAGCATCTGTACATGGACACACACATAAAAGCAAGGAGCAGACCTTGCAGCCATCCTAAGGAAGTAAAGATCCTGCCAAAACTGGCAACACTCCTGTTTTCAGTAGGTGTTTCCAGGCTGTCAGCCCATTTATTTACCCCCTCAGTATGTGCTGTCACTCCTGATCACTTACTCACAAAGTGCTTCCAGAAATATGTTTACAGAAGAACCTCATTCTGACTTTCCTATTAGTGCAAATTAGTGGGAGTACTTCCCTTGGAAGTGCTCTTGGGAGCCATTTTGGAAAGCTCTTGTTATTTGCTTGCTACTATAAATTAATCCCAAATGTTTGTATATTATTCATGAACATAAAACTCAAACAAGCCTTCTATCCCCATCTCTGTGTTTATACAGTTTCCACATCCAGTTAAAATGAAAAGAAAATAATATTTGGGATGTAGCCCCACAAATCCATTACTGTGTAAGGAACAGGATAACACTGCTCTGTAGCTGAGCACACTGTTGCCACTCAGTTAATACAAGATATTTTTCTCTACCTTTACACATAGGAAAATTATGCCAGCTATGGCAAGACAGGAGTATGACCACAGGCCGCGTCTTCACTGGGTGTTCACAGCCTTGGTAACTTTCTCTTATGTAGTGTTCATCAGCCATGCTGTAAGAAGGTAAAATTTAGGCACAGATAACAAGGTAAATATTTAAATAGGAAGTTCTGACAATGTGGCACAGGGTAAATTGCTCTTTTGTACTGAACCAAAATCCTGAGAGCAAAATTTTGGCAAGAACGTGCACAAATTTTGCTGAAAGTCTGAGCCACTCCAAATTTTGTAGTGCAAGAATATGCACTAATACTCGTTCAAGGATAATACTCATTGGAATGAATACTCTGAGTGGTCATCAAAGGGAACAAATGAATTTTTGTGCTGTTGTACTACATAATGATCAGTACAAAGAGAAGTTAAACTGAAAGTCTGTGGAGTTTTAAAATTTGGGGTTTACTTCAGGAAGATAAATTGCATGGGAAGAAAAGAGTGTACACCCTGCATCATTCTGACAAAAGTTCTCATGGAGGTAATGCTGTTACTAGATGAGAAACTAAATAGAAATGTTCAATAAAACATGTGTGCATCTGCACAATAGAATAGTCCTTATATTTTACATTAAGCTACCTCAGGGTCATGGAAGGTGTTTTATTAGAACGGTCAACAATAATAGCATGATTTTTATTAGTAGGAAAAGATAGAGTGAGAGACTACTAATTATTTTTCAGCCTGAGGGGCATTTTCCCTGAAATGACTGTTAATTTGATCATTGTCGTGCAGTTCACAGATTTACATGAACTTATTTCAGTATGACACATGGCTAAGAACTAGACTAAATATGTTGCTTTATTAATGGTTTTCGGAGAGTGTATTAGAAAGTGCTAACCATGTGGGTATAGGGATGATATTGATAGTACTTAGAAGGCTGAATCTTTTGGAAGTAGCTAGCCTGAAGCCCTTTCAGTGTGATATTTTTTGTTCATGCAGTGAGATATTAAGCTTACAAGAATGAAATAAAATCCCAGTGAAATGAGAATTTATTGGTGTTGTCTTAGATCTACATGCAGTGATGCTGGTAGAGGTTTTGGACTGGGTGGGTTTTTTTTGGTTGGGGTTTTTTTGGGGTTGTTGTTGTTGTTGTTGTTTGGGGTTTTTTGGGTGGTTTTGGGGCTTTTTTTTGGTTGGTTTGTTTGTTTTAAACTAACCTGGCAGGTCTAGGAGGCAATTACATTTTAGGTAATTATTTAATCAATACATATGGCTTAGATGTTTTTGTATGTATATGCACATATATAAATATAAAAACACTCTCAATGAATCTTCTACTAGAAATGACAAAAAAATCCTGGGAACACATTTCAGGTTTTAGCATTTTTAAGCACTCTGGCATTTTTCTTACTTCAGCCGCCTCCTCCCCTTTTCAGCCCACATACACACATTCTTTCAATCCCGAGGAGAGTCATATATGCAGCCTGAAAGGCCTTTAGTTTAGATTAAGAGAAACTGCAAGATGAAAGGGAACAAAAACAGTCTCCGGAAGGACAAATAGTTTGCATCTCCTTTGTCACACGCTGCCTTTGCTTTTCCTTACAAAGTTTCCTTACAAGCTTCCCTTGCTGGTGGGGACTTTTCAAAAGTGTAAAACTTGAGTGTGCAGCAATCAGTCACTATTGCTGGGCTGCACTGTCCCACATGCAGATCAGCAGGATACAAGGCACAGCTGCATCTTTCATCCTGCCATGGGCAGACTCCAAACGGGTGGTTGGTGCAAGTGAAGTACTCTCACATGGTCATATTAGTGCTCTCCAAGCTGTATCGTGAACAATTTCATCCAGTAAAAATTATTTTCATTGCCAGTTGTGGGAAAAATTGTGGAAGAAACTCTCAGACTGGGAGAACAACCAGTTCCAATGAGCTGTCAGACTATTTTCCCACTTTTCTCTTAAGATTGTTTTTGTTTAGTGGATACTGACCTTCTTGAACTTGGCAAAGCAGTAGCACTGCTTTTCCAAGTGTTCCCCAGGTTGAGAGGTGACTCTAGGTCAGGAAATTCATTTTTTAAAATATCTTACTGACTTGTAGCTCAGTCTGAACTAGGGGGTGTTAGCAAATTTTTGCCTCTCTTAATGCTCTAGATTGCTAATTGCTCCACTCCTCCTCCAATGCCCCCCAGATCTCTTTAGCTGGTGTAAATAACTACTCTGTTTTTGACTGCTTTAAGGTCCTACTTTTAGTCCTGCCTGCCTCCAATTACCATCTGCTCATCAACAGACCAAAAAGTAACAATTCCTAGTCATGGTTCAGCAAGACTTTTTAGACACTAATTTCCTCTTTCAGTAGCAAGAAGTATTTTTATCTGCCTTTTTCGCTCTAGATTTAGTGGAGAAGAGGGACACAATTACACAAAATAATAAGCCTAACAGAAAACACTAAACAGAAGCAACTGAAAAAGAGAAGTTTTTCAATGACATTGTGCAACTGTGAGTTCCCATAAGAAATTTTAACTAGTTTTATAAAATCTTTATTGAGATAATCAAGATATTATGGTTTACTACAAAATGGATAGTCAGGTCTCAGCTTCCAATGCATGGATATCAGAACTCACCCTAAACCTCTGTCTGGAAATGAAGAGAGAGAGGCAAAAGGCAGAAAGCCAAAGGATAAAAGCCTGCACTCCCATTGCAGAAGTAAATAACACAGGGATCCACAGAATCAAAGGAAAATACAGTAACCCAAAACTGCTGGGGTAGCACAAAGAGGCAGCACCCGTCCTAATGTTGCCTGATCTTTACCATCACCTATTCTTTGCCACAGGTCTTACTTCTGAAGAACCAACATGATGAAAACATGATTCAGAATGGCCTTTCTTTTCATCTCCTTTTCTGCCCTAAGTTAACTTTTGTCAAAGATGAAAATTTTGGTTGGGCATCCTGCAAAGCTCATTGTGGGCACTCACAGTTACCTGCATTGTATACAGATTTATTTTGCTGCCTTAACCAGGAGACTGAGATGGGACAAGCCTTCACAGGTAGATTTTTGCTGAGAGAAGATGACAGGTTATTGGCTGGAATTGTTACCATCACCGATTTCTAACATTTACATTCATGATAAAAATTATCTCTGTCATGCAGATCTGTAAGGCTATCCTGGTTCCAGCTAGTATGTCCATGTGCAGAAAAGAAAAGGCTAGGAGAGAAACAGGCACAATCAGGCACTGCTAGGGCTGCATGATCGTTAACATGAACTCTCAGTTTCTTGTGTTAAGGTCATTCTCTAAGGACTCTCCATGAGGTACCAATAGATCCTGACATGCAACTCCATATCCTAGACTTTGAACTGTCCTAGGCTCTTCTCTGATATGTAAGATCTAAATAGCAAGGTCCCATCTGAACCTTCCAGATACACCTTTTTCTAAGAGACTTTACTTCAAATAAATTAGATCCCTTAGGATTTGAACTGCATTATTTTTAAGGATTTTTATCTCCACAGAATTGTGAGATAGTAATAAATATTTCATTTTTAGTAACTTCTTAGTCTATTTTATATATATCAAAAAAAGTTAAAGCTCTGATTTCAAGAAAAGAAATCCAATTTTTTAACTCTTTTATTTACAGCTTTTGTTGCTTTCTTCAAAAAGTCTGAAAGAAAGATAAAACTATGGATTAAATGTTGCAATGATAAAATATATTTATTTTTATCTAAAAGGAAACCAAAAGCCTATTATCCCAATAGTTAGAGCCCTTCAACCACGCTTGAAATTCAAATATTAGTTTTAAATCCAAATAAATAAACTTGAGCTGCATCACACATCTGCTGAAGTAAGCTTAATGACATGGCTGATATCACACATTTTTATACCATCCATAGCATAAAAATGTCCCTGTAATATTTTTCTCAAAAATTGGTTTTATTGTAATAGACAGAAAAATAGAAGAAAATGAAATTAAATTAATGTTTATAATGAGTTTTCCTTTCTGCTGTGAAAAACATATGGTAAACAGAAATTGTTAACTGGAACTCCTATTGTCTTAAACTAAAAAAAAAAGGAATTCAACAAACACATGTCTAAAATTTCTCTGACTTTCCTTTTCTTTGGCTCATTCAGGATATGAAGAGACATAGTTATAAGAGTGAAATGGAACCTTCCATCCAGCTGTTCTTTAAGTTAATCAGTACTAAATTTCACATTAATAAAAAATAAGATACAATCCTATAGTAATCCCTGTAATAATTTTGTGATCTGTTTCTATTTCATAAAATATCTCTAGAGTATTGTAGGGGAACTGTGAGCCAAATTGATAGGGCAAGAGATATCTGGTAGGTCTTGCCCTCCAAAATATTTCTATCATTTTTATGTTGTCCAAGACTACTGCAACTTGAATACTGTAAACTAACCTGGAAGAGAAACATCAAATTTCAAAGGGGAAAATAAGTGTGGCCCATTAAAAATGTTATAACTGAGTAGAGTTAGTTGTGAAGGATCATTTTTAATGGAAGTCTCTTGGCTGGAAGCTCAGTAACATCTAAAAATGTGGGACAATTTCATGCAACTAAACAAGAAGGAAATGATTATACAACAATCAAAACAATATTTGTTTGGATGTTCTTTAAAGTAGCGAATAGCCACCTTTGCTTTAAAATTCACATTTTTGAACTTTGGAAAGTGTACTTGAAGACAATTTGGTGCTGTTTTTTCCTTCCAAAGCCATATGGTTGAGAGAATTAAGCACTGTCCTGGGAATCAGGACATTCTCACTCCTTGTCTCATCTTTACTGCTGATGGGTCTTAATACTTTCTACTTCTTTAAACTTTGGAAATGCTATTTAATTATGCTATGCAACAACCCAGTTTGCAAACATTAATTAAGCCTCATAGCTCCCTTGTGGTCTGAGACAGGTAAAATACCATTAGTCTCAGATAATAGGGAAAATAAGACTCAGAGGGGTTAAGTGGCGTGCCCAAAGTCACAGAAGCAGTAGTATTTGGATCAGTATTATAATTCAAATTGTCTTTTAATCTACAATGACTCTCAGGCAAGGCCAATGCATCCATTTGGCTCCTTTGAGTTAAAGAGCAAGAAATAAACACTTTAGGGGTTGTGAAAATTCAGGACCTTTAGGCTCAAATTGCCTCTAAGAATTCATTTGATCTTCACTGATTTATAAACAGGCACATGCATGGGCCACTTCAGTGCTGGGGAAGATGAGCAGAGAATACAAACAACACCCCTTTAAGAAGTTTCTAAAGCAGGGTGGGGGGCAACACTGCATAGAGGGCATCACCCCAGGGGCAAGCTTTGGGGCTGGTGTTTCAGAGTGCAGACCCCATAGGAGGCATTGGGCTTCCAGCTGCTCCACTCAGAGAAACACAGAAGTGATCTCCTCTGGCTAGAATGGGTCAGGGAAGGGTTTCCATCCTGTCAGCTAATCTAGGCGACACAGGAAGGTAAAAGAGGCTGTTAAGGAAAGAAGCAGACGACTCTTAGCTCCTGTTCCACGTGGGGCACCAAGGGCATAGCAAGGGGACCCCATGTGTGAAGACAGGAGCTTTGCTGTTTATCTGTTCCTCAGAGATGAGCTGCACCTGGTCTCCATGCCTATAGCTCCCTGCAGAGAACCTAAACCAAGAACTGACAGAGCAGAGTGATAAGATTTGTCTGGGACTTCTGAAGCAAAGGAGGAGGAAGGATATCCAGCATTTAGAATTAATATGTTAACCATGAAGAGCAAAGACCTAAAACAGCATAATGACTGGGAAGCTCAGGATTATGTAGCATCCATCCCCTATTCAAGCACTGCTGCATACTCAGGTAGCTATGAGAGAGTATTCTGAGAAGGTACCAAAAAACCCTGGCAGATACTTTACTGTATGCACATCTTATTTCCCACACACTATATTCAAAGACTGGCACATGTCCTCATTGTAAGAATATATAAGAAGGAATAGTATTCATGGGTTTTCTATGAATTAATAACTAAAGTCTTTTCTACAGTTCATATATGGGGTTTTTATTTTATCCATTTCCTCTATGGATTCCACTTCTGCTTCTGTTAAGGCAACCAGCTGCTAAAGTGCTCAGGATCTGTGCTCATGCCTTTTGAAGAGCCTGCCCTTTCTGGGCAAGGCTGTCCTCATGCACCAGAACATAAATATACTTGAGGTGGACCTTCATTGTCCTTTTGTTCTTCCTGACTTACAAGCTAGATCTTTATGGGATCTGCAGTGCCTACACCAGATTTCTGAACTGCAGGCTGCAGTTCACTGGATGCTCTTCCTCAAGAGCCTAACTGAACCTCACTGAGTTGAAGAAGAAGATACAGACAATCACTTTGGTGGCAGCCATCTAGGGTCCTATTTAGGTTTAGGAGACAGATGACATTTCAGAATGTGATTTGCAGTTTCGAGAATATGTAATAGCAGATTCAAGTAAGTGAAGATGCTTTCTGAACCACTGACATTGTTCTGATATTCTTTTTGTCTAACACTGAGTCATTATGACATTCAGGACATTCTAGCAGTCCAGCTTAGCAGAGATATCTCAAATAATCACAAGGAGATATTCAAATATTTTGTCATCCAGCTACAGAATTGTTTGTGACATACCATAACAATGAGAGCTAGTACTACTCCAGGGGAACTGGAAGGCTTGATTCCTTGTATTTATGCTCATTATTATTTTCATTATTTTCATGAGTATGCAGAACTTGTCTGTCATTGAGAAAGCTGGTCATATCCTAGTGCTGCCCCTTGGATGGCTCCAGCTTGTGCCAAGTACTTCTATAAATCTAATCCAAAAGGAAACCATTCCTGAACTGATTTTAACAAGAGTGCTTGGTACCTCTTCAAGTGATATTTGTCTCCACTGAAGCCCTGAGGACTGCCTCTCAGCTTGATTATTGTTACTCTGATCTCACCTCACTGCATGTCCAAGGGTGCAGCCACATTACATTTCTACATGGTTACAGAAAAGAAATACTTGAAAATAGTAACCCTTGTGTTATTTTTGCCAGAAAGCTCTGGCTAGCTGCTTAATCCTCCCCTTATCTTTCAGTAGATACTGCTTTCCTGGCTGCTGTATCCAGCCAAGAGGCTGTAATAATCACAGAAACCTCTCAAATATTCGAAGCTTCAGATATTTTTTGCCTCTATCCTTCATATACTGTCTTTTTCAAAAGTGTTCTTGAACCATGTACAGTTTAAGACCATCTCACAATTTTGATAATTTATATCTCTTTTGTCTTCTTTTTTAAATTTTTTAATTATTGTTTTTTAATTCTAACCGGCCAAGGCTACACTTCATGTCCTGAATGCAGTGACATGTTTTCTTTTCTCCTTGGCAGTGTGGAATTATTTCAAGTCTTATTGAGACTAATTTTAGAGCACAGATGAGAGGGGTTTTGACCATTTCACAGAGACTATCCAACTAGGTTTCTGATTTGTACTTACCACTTTTTATCAAAGAAAGACCACTCTGTTTTACTCAGTTTGAACCAATATGATCTCCTTCCCTCTCTGAATAGCAACCTTTAAAGATTTATAGGGCAGCAGCTTGGAGTTCACTAACTATACCAGAGACACATGAAATTACAGTTCTGATAGAAGGTGTGAATTCTGACAGCATCAGAAGTTTCAGAATAAAACTATGAATTTCACTTAAATCTTCAGATTTTTTAATTCCCAGACTGGAATGGAGTGAAAGAAATGGCCGTTGGAGCGAAGAGAAGTTTTTCTAACACTGTGGGATTTATCTAGAGGTCAAAGTGCTTTCCTTGACACACAGCTAAAAGAGAAGGGTGGACAAGCAGCCAGAGGCACCCAATTCATAAGTTGTCAGGCATTTTCTTTCTACAGTAAAGAATATAGCTAGAAACAAACACTGACAGCCAGATGGATTCCTGCTTCCTGTTGAAGAAACAATTTGTAATTAGTGGAATAACTCCTGGTAGATTTTTAGATGCAAAGGCTAGTTGTTAGAGGGAAGATAAAAACAAAGTCTCAAAATGTATGTATCTTTTCCATTCATCATTTTTTAAGCTCAGGTAGGTCACGATGAGTTTGAACATCCTCTTCTTCCCCACATTTCTCACATTAGGGAAGCGGTGATCCTGGAGAGAGAAAAAAATTTAAAAGAAATAGCGTTTGACACAGTTTAATTCTGTCATGGTCTTTTGCCTGAATTTTGCCTTGGTGTCTGTCACAGGCACAGCAAACCCATCCCCTTCCATCTTACAATTTTGAATTTGTTTTTGTTTTACAGGTTTTCACATAGAGGAACTGCTCACCAGAACAGAAACTAACCTGCACCACATTTTGTGCAGCTAGGCTAAATCAAAATAATGGCATCCTGGCAAACATTTGGTAGAGAGAGTGTAATAATTATTGGTTTGGTTTTCCTTAACCTCTTTTTGTTTAGTCAACATTAAGTCAATCCACCTGGAGCTTAATACTGTATGTTACTATAGTAACTTTACAGCCTATTTGATTGTGACAAAGGGCTTCATCTCGTCCATTTCATGCTCCTGTGTCGACCTACTCCCTCCCAGTGTTTTATTATATCTGTCTTTAAGAGTATCTGCAGGAGCCACAGCTGCTCTGCTTTTGTAGCAGAAAGCAGCTTTCACTGTGTGAAATACTCTGCTCTAAAAGGTCTTTTGGGCTGATGGCATTATTGAATTTCCAAGCAAAGACAAACAACATTAAATTGTTTAAAGCTAATATTCATGTTTTGCTGTACAGCATGTTTGGGGTTTTTTTTTCAGAATGGAACAGTATATAATCACTGGTTGATACCCTTGAGAACAGAACCACAAAATAAAGCAATGTAGAATACAAAAAGACTTGAAAGTAATTCAGTTTTCAAAACAAAACAAAACAAAAAAAAAATGTGTTGAGGGCTTAGGAAAAACATTAACTCCAGAAACTGGAGTTAGCAGTTTGTAAAATGAAAAATTGAATAATTTTCCACAAATGGGCCCGATTCTTCCCTGTTAAACCACTGTGAAGCCATTGATTTTAATGGCATCACTTCCAAATTTATACTGGTACAAGGCTGAGTAGTACATGACCCATGAGTGCAAAATGTTTAAGACTTTTCGACTGTTGCCTGTTCATTTTACAACCTGGTTGTTCTATAATACTCTAACCAGCCATGTGGATGATTGTAACAAGCCACTACGCAGCTTTTGTTTGGATTACCAGCACCTCAGAACTCTTTCATTACATTGTTTGTTCCTGCTGTTGTTTAAATTTACCTTACTCTAGCTTCTCAGCACAATTTATTCCTTACTGGAGCTCTTTTTCCCTGCCTGCTCTACAGCTACTGGCCTCATGAGTGAAAATACTTTACAAATCTATTTTTCCTCAGTCCGCTCAGATTTGTCTCCTATTGCTAATATTTATCTGCATATTTGATTTGAGAATAAAACATGTTCTCTGCCTTGGTTTCTCTCACTCCTCACATGTTGTTACGGATGCTTCTGAATAAAGAACTCTGCATCTCTTTGTCGCCAGCACAAGGGCGATGCGGCTCGCGAGGCTCCTCCTGCATTTCAGCAGAGCCCTGCTCCAGTTGTGTTAATTGTTGGGCTGGGAGGGCAGCGAGCACTGAATGCTGCCTTGTTAACTTGCTAAGCAGCTGGTCAGCAGGGTAGTTTGATTCCAGCAAGGCTCTTGACACCTCTGCCAAGGGTTATTGATACCTCACACACCCCAGCTGAGACAGATTGTTTTAGTCGTGCTTCATATCCATAGCACAGCCTGTAGTTAGGAAAAAAAGTGATTGACAGCTCACACCTCCTGGGCCCTTCTTACTACCAGACACAACATCTGCTATGCCCTGTGGAGCAGTGAACCAACACACACTGAGAGAACTGTTTCTAGTATTGTCAGGGTTGATTTTGTTTAACCCTTTCTGGCTGCTCTCTGGAGATGAACATAGGGGTTTCTGTAATGCTTCACACGTGCTTAAAAAATGTGGAATATTTGACCAAGCGAAAACCGGAGAAGATGGCGTTTGTAATGGCAGCTCTTCCTCTGTAAAGTGACCAGCGTCCTTGGGATTGTAAAATAGAAACTCAGTTATCCCTACAGAAGTCTTGCTTATTTTCAAACAGTGCCAGAGATGCCAGGGATGCAGTCAATGGAGAGTGCAATCCTGAAATGTGGCCTGAAGCAATTTCACTGAGTGTGCATGGATATAGGAGGAGGACCACAGCCCTAAATCTGTTTGCTAACCACTTACCTAGTTTAGGTTACGTGTACAAACAGCAGAGGGGTACAGCTTTTTGACAGGGAGGAGAGAGGAAAAATGGTTCTATTTTCTACCTTAGAAAACTAGCCAGTAACAGTTGGCAATTGCAGAATCTTCACATTAAATGATTGCATGTTTGATTACAAACATGGATCATTAAATACACATGCAAGGAACTTTTGTAAACTTTCTTCAATATGCTTAAAAAATTGTAAGAAATATTTTAAAGACTCCCAAAATCAAATTGATTGTCTTAAAATACATCTGACATGTTGATATGCCTTACTTTTGGATGGGTTTGGGGTTTTTCATTTTTTTCCCTCCTAAAACAGCTGAAGCCTAAAAATTAATATTTTTCTAAATCATAACATTACAGAATAATATTATGGAATCATAGACTTGTCTAAGTCCAAAAAGACCCTTAATATCATTGAGTCCAGTTGTTGGCCCAGCATTGCTGAGTCCATCACTAAACATGTCCCCAGGCACCATAACTGCACATCTTTTAAACACCTCCAGGAATGGTGACTCCACCGCTTCCCTGGGCAGCCCATTCCAATGTTTGACAACCCTCTGTGAAGAAATTTTGCCTAATCTAAACGTCTCCTCGAGCAACTTGAGGACATTTCCTCTAATCTTGTTATTTGGGGGAAGAAATCAATCCCCATCTCACTACAACCTCCTTTCAGGGAAGCTGTAGAGAGCAATTAAGTCTTCCCTGAGCCTTCTTTTTTTCAAACTAAACAAACCCAGCTCCCTCAGCTGCTCCCCACAGGACTTTTGCTCCATACCATTCACCAACTTCATTGTCCTTTTCTGGGCAAATTCTAACACCTCAACATCTTTCTTGTACTGAAGGGCCCAAATCTCTGCACAAGATTCAGGGTGTGGCCTCACCAGTGCTCAGTACAGACAGTCATACAGGGGGGTCAATCACTGTCCTCTGGGGTACACCACCTGTGAGCAGCCACCAGCTGGATTTAATCCACTTTCTGGGCCTGGCCATCCAACCAGCTTTTTGCTCAGTGAAAAAATGCATGTCCAAGCCATGAACAGGCTCTTTTTCCCAGAAAATATTGTGGAGGACAGCATCCAATACTTTGCTAAAGTCCAGGTAGACTACATCCACAGCCTTTCCCTCATCCACTAACTGGGCCACCTTGTCATAGAAGATCAGGTTGGTCAGGCAGCACCTGCCTTTCACAAACTCATGCTGCCTATTTCTGATCCCCTGATTGTCCTGTAGGTGCTGCATGGTGGCGTTTAAGAGGATCTGCTTCAAAACTTTCCCCAGCACCAAGGTCAGGCTGACAGGCTTGCAGTTCCCCTGTCCCTTCTTCCAGCTCTTTTGTAGATGGGCATCATATCTGTTAACCTCCACTCAGCTAGGACCTCACCGATTAGCCAAGACTTCTGGTGCATGATGAAAAGTGGCTTGACAAGCTCGTCCACCATCTCCATCAGTTCCTCTGTGTGATCTCATGGATTTGTTCATGTCTAAGCAGTGTGGCAGGGCATTCACCATTTCCTCTTGGATTATGAGGGCCTCATTCTGCTCACCATCCCCATCTTCCAGCTCAGGGGGCAGGGTACTTGGAGAACAACTGTCTGACTACTAAAGACTGAGGCCAAAAAAGGCATTAGGGACTCAGCCTTTTAGTCATCCTTTGTCACCATGCTTCCCCCCCCCCCCCCCCCCACACAATAAGAGATGGAGATTCTCTTTACTTCTCCTTCTGTTGCTGATGTGTTTCTGGAATTCTTTCTTTTCGTTTGACACCCACTTCTTACTTTTCTGAGAATGGAGAACTGCAATTTTTTGATTGCTGTGCCCAAGACAGCCCCCAACAATGGCATCAACCACAAGTCTTTGCTCACAAGCTAAAAGTCCAGAAGGGCAGCTCCCCCAGCTGCTCCCTCACCAGCTCTGTCAGGACATTACCTTCCACACACTACAGGAACCTCCTGGACTATTTAATCTCTGCTGTATTGTATCTCCTACAGACCTCCGATACACTGAAGTCCCCAACAAAAGCAAGGACTAGCAAAATCTCATTTTCTTGCATCATATAGTCACCGAGACTTTCATAGCAAATGCTATGCAAAGTAGAGAAGGCATATGGTAACAGATCAAAAGGACTTTTTGGACCTTTTTTTTTAATTTGGCTGCAAACTGGCTTCCTACCATGCTGTCATGCTTTAGAACTGATGCTTGCCAGCTATATTATCTGTGTTTACAAAGCCATAAGGATGTGTTATGCTACAGAGGAACTAATAGGTTTATTTATTATATCTTTATTATAGCAATGTAATTAGCAATATTATTATTGCTAAGCATCACTATCACCTCTTGTCAGCACCATGTAACTCCAACATAAGTCACTGTGTGTTTTATATCCCAGAAAAAATTATTGGCTGAGTGAGTTTACATGATACTGTCTTGCTCATACTTCATGGGATTATATGGCTGTGTTCTTCTGGTAGGCTGAGGATTTGCTACAGTGAATGCTACAGTAAACCAGCATTATGACTACATGACTTGCTGCACACAGGTCTCACCTCTGGTAGTTATCTATCCTTTCTTCCCTCAAGAACTTGGACTGTACTTCTGGTGACTGTAAAACTTACAGCAGCCTCAGTGTGAGTTACATGAAAAAGTCAGAATATCAGATTAGTGACAAGCAATTTTTGTTTCTGGACTTGTACTGTTACTGTGACTGCCTTTGATGTAAGGATTCTCTGAATAAAATAAAATAAAGTGGGGTATGGACAGAATTCAGATGCATGACAAAGTCAAACTTTTAATTATGTCTTTTTTTCTGATTTTTTTTCCCTTTTTTTTCCCTTCTAGAGGTCATATTTGTTTTTAAAGAGGTCACATTTCCTCTAAATAAGCAGGATGCAGTTATTTTGAAATATAAGCCAACAGAAATGGGGAAATCAACCACACTTCCAGCCAATGGGAGAACATGGCAATGTCTTCAACTGACAACCACTTGGCACTTACCAGGCCAAGAAAAAGCAAGGCCAGACAGATAAGGTGTCAGGAAGAGATTCTGGCACTAGTAAAACTCATGCCAAACAACTACTGTTATCAAAATCAAATACATATTTACAGAATATATAATATTATATATATATATGTAATATATACACACTGGTCAAAACAACTATATTATCAGTACAAGTTAGTACTGATGAGGTGTCTTGTCCACAAGTAACAGACAAATCAAGACCTCAGATCACCAATTACACAGATGTGGTATTATTTTCTTTTTGGAAACTGAAACCATCAGCTCAGTATCAAAAACCAAGTCAGCCCAGTAACAAGAAAAAAGGGTTAGGTTCATGTTCATCATGTCACACTTGTTCCTCTGTGGAAAGGATACTTTTGAAAAGAAGGGAGAGCTCCTCTAAACTGAAGAAATCACAATGCAATAATCTGGGACAATGCTGTAAGATTTCAAAGAACTTCATCAAAGCAGTAGGGAAAAATGTTGGAAACAAATGCAAAGCCAGGTATAGTAGAAAGAAACAAAACAGTCCTTTCTTAAGCACTTTTTAAGGTTCACACTAAAATAGCCATATCAGGTTTTCCCTGTCCCTCACCTGTTGATGTGTCAATATATAAAAGAGTTAATGTTGAGTATGGAGGAAGATGTGGTGCATCAAACATAATTACCTCTAGCATCTATATTTCATCCTTTTTTTTCTTCCCCAAGAAGGCAATCTCATTGTTTACTCTGAAAGGCGAAATCAAGGGTCAAGACAGAAATAACTCCATGAAAGCTTCTGCTATGTAGTAGAGAGACAACACAAACTAAAGGTCTTTTCTGCTCCTGAAAGCTAAAACACTTGAAAGAATGAAGGTCTTAGTCAAACTGTATTACTGCAGGGAAATACGTCATATTGGTTTGACCCCTAAGTTCTGTTTGTGTTTGTGCACATCCTTGTTTTTGTTACAGGAGAGAATCTCAGTAGAGCAATCAAAACAAAAAACTCCTGTATGTGTACACATGTACCTACCTCTCTGATAACTTTGGCATGACATTCCTGGATAACCACTGAGAAGTCTGGATCATACTGTAGTTTAAATATTTTAAAATTATAATATAATGGGAGCACTTCTCTATGTTCCTTTCTTCTACTAACCAGTTCAGCTTTATGAAATATATTTCATTTCTTGAGCCTAAGGAACTGTAGAGAAAGGATATGTGTAACAAAAGTTAATTTCCCCCTGTGGCTTCTTATTGACCAGGACAGACTGTAATACTTTTCAGGACACTTTTTTCCTTTGGTAATTAAAATGGTAGTTCACTACCTGTATACTCTACCTTCTTGAACTGCAGATAAAATTCATATCAGTGGCTGACAACAAAGCATAATGTACAGCACTGATACAAATTTTAAAAATACATTTTAAAACTCTCCAGGAAGCCTTGTATTCACATATATAATTTCCTCTTTCTAAATAAACGGGCTGTCAATGCAGGAAAAAAAATAAAATAAAACATTTAGTTCTGGATTTTTCTCTTCAGGTGGCATAAAACTGGAATTCAGAAACTACTCTCAGGCAGCTTATTGGAGGACATTTTTTCATCCTACTGTTGCTCTGAGTAACTCCACTCTACAGCCTCTAGTCACCTCAACCTTATAAAAACTAAATGAAGAAGATATTAATTATTAAGTATCAGTTATAGAATAATAAAGTAATTTCCAATGTCATGGAAATGCCAGGAAATACATATATTTTCATAGTGTTTATATTTACTAAGAGAATTTGATTTTCTCAGGAACCTTTATCTGTAAAGCCTTTTCTTTAAAAGAAAAAACCCAGTCTCCAGCATTGCCATTCTGCCCAACCATCTTTGTGATGCTGATATAAAAATTTATGTATGGCTTGTTGTGTCAAGTTGTGTCAAATCTGGTCAGTTCTCAGAGCATCCTTCTATCCAGTGGGTGATTAGAAAAGCTGTACCTACTGGTTTAGGTGGCAGTTGAGTTTGTGATGGGGCGACCCAGCAAACATGGGTTTTCTTTCCCTGACCTGTTCTGCTCCCTGACCTCTCTCAGAGCTTGGCCTTGCTGTGCCCAGTGCTTCTGTTGCCCTCCCTTCAATGCTTTTGTGAAGCTATCAGCAATGCCATGAAGTCAGCTCAGACAGTGCTGATGCCTTCCAGGGCATGCTAACAGAGTTACTGCTTTGTTCGTTCAGTCTTGCATGGCCTTCTGAAGGGGAAAACAGCTGGGATCCTGAAATGTGGAAGGCAGCATTTTTAGGAACTGATCAAGTCTATTTTCTCCCCAAGCTAAGGATGACATGCCAATTCAGAATCTCAGTTCATATCAGACTCTTCTGTCCTTCAGATAGCAGTGACTAGAAACATTTTGTTTTATCATCTCAGCTGGCACATTTTCTTCTTAAATGCAGACTTTGTTACGGTGATCCATAACTGAGAATCCCTTCAGGCTTGTCTACTACATTGCACTCTATCAGATTCAAAGTGTGAAGAATCGTTGAAACCTCCAGTTACTTCAGAACACAGTTGCTTTCCCCTCACAAGTGCTGTACCAGGAAGAAGATATCACAACTCCGCTCCACAGGCTATGTTCAAACCTGAAAAATCAGTGTGCAAAAAAAAAAGAATTTAAAAGGCCATAGTCATCTAGAAGAAAGAGGGCATCTGCAAACAAGGAAATCTTAATCCAAGTGCCAGTGACATTCAAGGAAATCAGACACAGGGATGTGCCAACTACAGTTCTGAAATGACCTTTTCTTGGTTGCATATAGATCCCAGGCCCAGCTTTTTTAAAATGCCTTTTAGTTACCTAGATTTTTAGCTGCTACCAGTCCATTACATTTGGCACTTAAGTCAAATAGCTATGCTTTTTCTGCCAAGTAAACTACATGTTAGTAAAGCTGCTATTTTGAAGGGCCTTTACTTTGAAACTTTGTGGATTTAAACACCCTAATACAGGTATTCTGCTGTGATATTGTGCTGTGAATGGGACATACAAGGATCATCTTTGTGAACCATGCACTGTACACTAGGGGAGAAACTGCTTGATGTTTATAGCTACCTACCTAATACTCAATAAAGACTGCACTAATCCATCCTTAGAGGGTGGAGGGGAAGAGTAGGAAAAATTTCTCCTGCCTCATGTTATTTTGCTACTTTCACTTAGCAGCACTGCATTTCAGTGTTAAGTCACTGAATCAGACACAGGCTATGGCCTTTTGGGCGACCTTGGGCCACTCACCTCTCTGTGCCTCTCTTTTGTTTCCCCTCTGTGGTTTCCTTTAAAAGCACAGCATAAAATTATTCAGAGCTAATTCTATCTTTGGAGAGCATTTTCCATCCTAGCAGGAACCCCACCACTGGCTGTTAATTCCAGGATTTTAGGCTCATGATTAAGTTACTGCAGTGTAACAAGGTACCTTACATCTGTTGCTCATTAGGGGGACTTGTCTGAGCCAGGGTAAATGACTACATCTGAACTAGTCATCTTGACTTTCTCTGTAGTCACTGAAAAAAATTTGTCACTCTTAGGTTTCGTTCCGCAGTAGACAACTAACATATATCAAATGAATCATGTTCCCCAAATGCCTATTTCTCTCCATTGATTATGGAGAGTGTCTAGAAGAAATAGCTGAGACGAAGATTTCCACACTGCGGTAGTCTAAACTTATGTGGAAATTACTTTCCTAGTAACTGCTCATATATCTGCTGTTTGTCCCAAACAAAAGTGAACTTCTTTGATACAACAAACAACTAACTCTATGGTCACGTTTTCTTACACTTATGCTGTTAACATGGCTCAGTGGATGCACATAATGCAAGACTCATTCGCTCACCTTCTTTTTGTAAAGGCACCATTCTATTACATTTGTTTACCATCAGCCTACTTTGTAACCAAGTTTTATCTATGACCATTATTTTTTTCCTCTCTTTGACTGTACAAACTGAGGGCAAACTCACTCTTTCCACCGGCTCTTTGTTTGCAGTAGTTTAACCTCAGTCACCAGCCAAGCCCCACCCAGCCACCAAGCCCCACCCAGCCACTCCCTCACTCTCCCAGCCGCAGGATAGGGCCGAGGATCAGAGGGGTGAAAGGTAGAAAACTGGTGGGTTGAGACAAAGACTGTTTAATAGGGAAAGCAAAAGCTGAGCACAAAAGCAAAGCAAAATAAGGCATTAATTCACTGCTTCCCCTGGGCAGGCAGGTGTTCAGCCATCTTCAGGAAACCAGGGCCTTATAGTGGTGGTAATGTGACTTGGGAGGACAAACCCATCATTTCAAATGTCCCTCCTTCTTCCCCCCACTTATGTACTGAGCATGATGTCACATGGTCTGGAATATCCCTTTGGTCAGTTTGGGTCACCTGTCCCAGCTGTGTCTCCTCCCAGCCTCCCAAGCACCCCCAGCCCCCTCCCCAGCGTGGCAGTACAAGAAGCAGAAAAGGCCTTGGCTCTATGTAAGCACTGCTCAGCAATAACAAAAACATCTCTGTATTATTAACCCTATGTTCAGCACAAATCCAAAACACAGCCCCATACCTGCCCCGTGAAGAAAATTAACTCTACCAGAGCTGAAACCCGCATACCATGTTTATCTTATTCTCTCAACAGAGTAACCTCAGTTTGCACGTCTTTCTTAGTTTTTCTTTCCCTTTCACTCATAATACCCCTTCTTTCTACGCAGCCTTCTCAATGCTCCCTATGAAGGACACGGTAAAAACGAACTGAATTTTAATAGCTAAGTACTGGAAAAATTTAAAATGCAGACTGTAGGCATGAGTGTAGACTATTTTGTAAATCAGCAGTCTTACAATTTTTAAATCAGGCTGTAGTATGAATGTAAGATTGCTTTAAAGCAAATACTTGTAAAGATGCAAAAAGCTAGAAAGGCACCCTTGAAAATATTTTTTCATACTATGTCTATGGGGGATAATATTCCCAAGTAAAATCTCTTTTTGTTGTTATTGTTGTAGCTGCATGTAGAAACAACAGAGCTGTTTCTAAAATGTAAACAGATTTTAATGTAGATTTCCAAATACCCACCTAAGAATTTGTTATTGAAATATGGTTGTTTACCTATGGTATAGAAATTACAGAGATATACAACAGAAGTTTGATGTCTATTGTATACATTTCTAGCTGTATCAAATATTTAATACCTGATATTCTTTGGGATTTGTTAGCATCTCCTTTCAGACTTGCCTGCGGCAATTACAAGATGGAATGTAAAAAGTGGTTTTGATTATCGTTTTGGATTGTCACCTTGACAGTTTGGGTTGGGTTTTACAGACATGGAGAAAGAACACACACAGATGCACACAATTGCTCCTTTTCACTTTGCATCCCCTTCCCAGTAGACAATGCTCTACAGAAATGGCTCAGGAGCAGAATAGACATGAAAGGATTACCAAGTGGAGCTGTTTGAGGGAAACCTGGTTCGTTATTTGGAGACAGGAATATGTAAGTGGCCAGTTTCATCTATAAATTGCTGTTGCTTGGGGATTGTAAATGGACCTTAGTGGGCATTTGAGCGGTCAAGTCAAACACACTGCTGCCAACAAAAACAGGAGGAGGAGGAAAAACAGGTGGAAGAAACAGAAGAGGGAATAGAAATTTAAAGAGCAAGAGAGGAAAAATGAAGTATCTTTAGCTTTTGTTGCTGGTTCAATAAAAAAAAATGTTTAACAGGAATAGTCTAAGATCATTGCTTTAATTTTTAATCTAGGCTGGAGGATGCAAGAAGAGTGCTAATGTACCTGTGGATGTGAATATCCTTTAAATATGAAACCTACTTGCTGGTTCGAGTACCTTACTGGCTCTTAGCTTGCAGGTCCCCTGTAGGGCAAAGGCTGCACATGGCCACCTGTTCTAGCAGTGCCCATCAATCCCTTTTTTTGTCCACAAGGGAAAAGACATTTTGTCACAAGTGAATGGGAAGCTTACCTCAGTGTCAGACAGTGGGAGACCGAGTTCCATTAACTATTTATTTGTAGTTGGGCATTGTGTTTGTTTTGAGGCAGACAGAAGGCTGCCGTTTGCGCAATAACTGAGCAGACTGTTCTGGCCGCTGAATCCTAGGCATGAGGAACACTCAGATGCATGATTTTATCATGAGGAAAGGAGAAGGAAATACTAGGGCAAGGTGCAGCACTGTGTTTCTTCTTTCTGACTCTTCTTTCACAGTATGACTGCAAGTTGAGTTTCTGAGATTTTCTGTAAATGACATCTAAGGATCATAATAAATTATTAACATCCATCTTTACATAGGTTCTGCACATAGCTTTCCCCTGAAATCCACAAGCCTTTATGAAGCATACAGACTTTTTTCCTTTTCATTTAAGTATTTTATTACTATGGTGCCAGCTGTTGCTGTTATCATTGAATGTCTTTCAGCATTTCCATTATAAACCTTGTTTTCAAGGTATTTATAACCTATTTTATTTCATGGGTTTTTTTGCAATTTGCCATAGAAGATTTTCAGCATGGAGTAGATGGCGCTGTCTTTCCTTGCAATATTTGATTTGGACACCTATAGCTCTGGACTGACAATTTCAAAAGGTAAAGGGAGACCTCAGGTACCATCATTTTCCTACAAAATAGTATTTGAGAAGGATGTAAGGAAAAGCATGAATTTTGCAATGTGAAAAAGAAAATTGCAAAAATGTTTATTTTTCAAATAGAATTGATCAATGGAGTCATGACTGCACAATGCATTGATAAGGAAAGGATGCTTTTCCTCACCGGAAATAAAACCATATGCTTAAATACCATATTTCATGCAAACCTATGCTTTCAATATTAACCCGTGAATCCTACATTATTAACCTATTTATCCCTAAAACTTAAGAATGCACAGAAGTAGTCAGTTTAATGAACATGTCTTTAAAACATATGGTGAAGTGCTTTCAGTTGCAGGCAATTACGTAGTTCTGTGAAAAATGATGAGCTGTACTGTTGTCATAATACAAAAAACACTTCCCATTGGTTTCCCCTATTGGTGCAGTCAAAGGAGTTACAATATTACTCTTATGCAGAAATCTGGGCAATGCCATCTTATTGACTTAATGCCTAATCTAAAACCTAATGAGGTAAAAGGACTATTTCCTTCGACTTCAGTAGTCACTGGAGTCTCATGGTTCATTCTAACAGTTCTCTTGTACCCTAATAACCGAGATAATCAGCTGCAAATGGAAAGCCTGCAAAAGATTTTGGATCTTTGTTATACAGATTTTTGCCAGTTTTTATTCTACCCAACTCGCCCTTGTACTAGAAGACCAATCGTCTTTTGGCCTGATGTAAAAAAAAATGTGAAAATTATGTGGGATGAAAGATGAGTAAAGAGTGTTTTCCTGAGTTTGTTTTACTTTTAGATAATCTTGATGGATGAGTCACTGAAGAGAGGAAGCTGCCATTCATGTCAGTACTCAAAGAAAGAAACAGGAGAAGAAAATCTGGAAACATAAATGTTTTCTTACAGGAAGGTTGTCAAATTGAACGAAATTCAGGATTCTTTTTTCTCCTAAAAGACATTATAACATACTGGAGCTTAATCTGCTAGTTTGCTTTCCTAAGTGTAGGTTATTGTAGTCTGTATATTACTTACCATTGCACTTTGACATGCCTCAGGCACTGAATTGCAAAACATCCCCATTTTGGAACAGCTATAGGTTATGCGACTTGGCTTCTGAGGCTGTTTATTGCTATCCAGCAACTGCTCCAATTGAAAGAGCATATTTTGGGGCAAAATTGGCTCTGCTGTAATCAGGCAATGTTATCCTGTTCTTTTCTTCTGTCTCAAACACTGTGACTTCTGACCTATAGCAGCCTTTTTCATTGGAATGTGAAAAACAATGACTGAATAAATGTGCAAAGACTCCACCCTTCAGCAAAGTAAAAATGTAAACCACAAAAAACAGACCCCATTACAAGTGGCTGGGAGAAAAAAAAAAAGAAAAGCTTCCAGGTGCAAGTAGCTGGCATTTCAGAATATCAAGTAAAACCTATGTAGAAAGAGACTAATTCCTACGAATTAAAAATCTCAAAATCTTTCAATATTTGGCCAAACTGGAAAAACATTTTGTTTACAACAAGTGAATTCCTTTTATTTATATTGTTGTAGATTTTGAAGCTCAAATAACTAATAACATAGTTTCAAATTATTTTAAAAAAGAATTTTGTTTTTTATTTGGGATTAGGCTAGACACGAGGAACTGCATACTTATAATTAGTTGAATAGTAAATTATTTCATAGCAACATGCTATGAACAAGAATCCATTTACACTCTGCTATATACAATTTCTATGCAAAGACATGATGGGAGTTGTTTTAATTTAATCTAAAAGTAGCACTAAATAAAGGCGGGGGGAAGTTCTACACAAGGCAGCATGGAGCTGGTTCGTTCTTTACCTTTGCCTATCAAGAATAATCCCAAGGGAAGAAAAACATGCTTTACCACTATTGCAATAAGCACAACATATTTTCTTTATTGAGAGAAGATTGAATGGTGACATGATTTTTTTGGTCAGAATCTAGGGTTGGAGGAGATTTCTAATCAAAGAAGTCTCTATTCTAGCAAAGAGATAATGAGACTTCTGTGGCTGGAAGCTTAGGCCAGTTATGTTCTGATTAGAAATAAACACTAGATTTTTTAGCACTAAAGGTCATTAGATAGTTGCATGTATTGCCAAAGGATTTGCTTGACAATGTCTTACTGTTTTAAATTAAGTTTGTGCATCCTTTGGAAAGAGATGTTATAGTTCATCCACAAGGTGTTAGTTCTGATGCAACAATTATTGGGTGAAAATTTGTCTTTTGTGTCACAAGATGATTATGACAGTGGATTTGAAACATAAAAAGTCTATGAATTGCTGAAAGTCAGGTGAATTTCCTGTTTTGAAAGACTTGGATCAGAGTAGTCAGCATCACGGGTACCTCTGTCAGTATTGTGCATGTTACATATGCAACACAAATGTTATCAATGTGGCATAGGAAAATGTTGGCCAACAGTGCCTACATTCATTCTGATGAGGTGCATGGACTATCTTAAAAATTATGTATCTGTACAAAGATATGAATGTCTTCTTTAAGCCAACTGTATATTTCTAATGTGTTGTCATCGGACAATACCTTGATTGCAAATAAATTATTGGTACCCACATTTTCACTTTAACTGTACCTTTACATATTACAGAGCACTAGTATCTATCCTTCACACTAACGACATTCTGAAAATAATTTCACGTTTACCAGATGTAATGAAGCTGTGTTCTGAAAAATAGTAGTGCAACAAGGAAGAACATTGTCTCCCTTCCACAGCTTTGATTTACTGGCTGTCTCCAGGGAGCTCCACATTACACAGTGTTACCCCACAATATTCTAAGTACTCTGTGTAACTACACAAAGCACAGGACATGCCACATTTTCCCTCTCCTTTACTGTAAACATTGGATAAATCATTATAACATATATTTGATAGATTTTATTTATTAATCCATAGCAGTTTCAAAAAAATAATGACCCAAAGTTCAGGTGAGTAGTTTAAATAAATATCTTCATTCAATCTTATTTGACACTCTACAAGTGTATTTTGGAATATATCTGTATGTTGACTGTTTTTTTTTTTAATTTTGCAGGCTGAATTGATTATTTGTTGATTATATAAAATATCATGTGGTTTTCACCAATATAATACGGCTTATATATTGAATTTTTTTGCTTTAAAATCATTAAGGCAAGCACATATTTATATGTTACAATACATATCCAATACATATGCACGTCACAGTCCACGTGCAGCAATACTTTTTTACTAGTCTGTATTATATGTGCCAATCTATCAAGCTGGTGAGAAGATTGAATATGTCACTTTTTGGTTTAGGACATGTGTAGCTCATCTGAAGAGACAGGGTGTTTAATTTTGCTTCTGAAATTTATTTTGTTTGAGCTACTAGAAAGGAGTTGTACTCTGTGGCTAACCTGGGCAAAGGATGAATTGCAATGTAACACCAGAAAGGAAGCTACAGACTGCTGCCTTTAGACATAGACTGCAGGTGACCTTTATAGACATATACAGCCTCCCCATGTCTTTTTATTGTTTTTTTTCCCTGCAGGATTTTGTCTCAACAACCTACAATGTTTCCAGTGTTGCCTTTTTCACCTCTCTGGAGGCTTCCTTAGAGCCCTTTTTCAGCAGCCTAAATTAAGTGGCACAGCCTGACCACATCAGAGCTGAACCACCAGTGTTGACACCAAAACCCTGCCATCTGCCCCCCTGACTGCTGGGGGCAGGAGCTTACAGCAGGACCTGAGAGGGTTGCAGGATGAATATGAATTTGGCATCCTCAGGAATATTCATCACATTTTTTTATGGCCAGAAGCCTCTCCTCTCCCTTTCCTTTCCTTTCCTTTCCTTTCCTTTCCTTTCCTTTCCTTTCCTTTCCTTTCCTTTCCTTTCCTTTCCTTTCCTTTCCTTTCCTTTCCTT